>QZCP01000132.1:23575-43560 GCA_003956705.1 Brevipalpus yothersi
GAGAGAGAGAGAGAGAGAGAGAGAGAGAGAGAGAGAGAGAGAGAGAGTTAATATATTTCGTTCTCTTAGATGAAGGTAGAATATTCATTTCTCAAGACTGGCCTCACTAATTGGACAGTTTCATTTCTTTGGAAATATTTCTTTTTCCGATGCCGCTTCTTGATTACATATTCTGTTGGATCTTCTTTTTCATCCTCTTCCTTCATCCATTCAAATACTCATACACACACACAATCATACAAACATAATCATTTGGATATGAGCATATGGATGAATGATGATGATAATCCTTGCTACTAGACAGATCGTTCAACTGATCATTCACCGTACCCATAGACTGGGGATCAGTATTGCTGCTAGGCATTTGTTGTGAGCCTTAGATGGTAAAAATTTTCTCTCTCACTGCAATAAAAATGAGTAGCCACGATCCGGTGGTGGATGAGGTTGTGATCATGTATTATATAGATGTATATAAGAAAGACTGGACCCTAAAAGTGGCCTCCGCCTGTTAAAAATTTTTGGATACCACTTTCAGGCAGTATACAAGAAGGTGAAGAAGAAGCTTGATTCACTTAAACCGGATTCCAGAATCATTTTGAAAAATGTAACCTATTCAACCTGTTCACAATCTTAGGGCTAAATTTTTGCAAGTGATTCCATTCATATATGATGCTGGATAAAGAGTGGAGATGAAAAAAGAGCCATGAAGAAGAAGAAGAAGAGAGAAGAGAAAGAAGAAGAAGAAAGAGAAGAAGAAGAGAAAGATGATGATAACGATGGTGAAGAAGAGGATTAAAAACAGAACAAGATTTGACTCTCTTTCATTTTAATTCAAAGCCGTTTTCAAAAGAATTCATCATAAGTGAGCTTTTATATTAATGTGAAAGGGAATAAAAAAAGGACTATCATAATGATGATACTGGAAAGAGATAGTGTTCCATGTATTTTATTTCACATTATACTTTCTTCTTCACACACATACATGAGAGCTGCTGCTGTTGGTCCTATTTCATTCACTTTATATATATTTTGATTGTTTAATGTTTGTTTCGCAATTGTAACCAGATCATCATGAGTAGTGGTGGTAGTAGTAATAGTATAGTATCGGCCAATATAAGGTGAAATGCCCAAGAGGCGCTCTTTTTACACGATGGACAGGCTATACTTGAAGAAATCAGATCACTTCAATTTAGGGTTGTCAAACGGCTTGTCTGTAATTGAAGTGGTGGTATTTACAATTCAAGAGAAATTTTCCAAATCACTATTGGTGGTCCTCTTGAATTTTGCACCTGATAGCGTATACTATCCAATCTTGGGCAATGCCATACTATTAACCAATCAAATACGGTAAAATAATCAAATACACTGTCAAATTGGTTTGTGTGTGTGTGTGTTTGTGTATGTACAGTGACTCTTGACCTGATTGAAGTCACTAATCTGGACCAAGATAGCAAATAGTATGTAGACAATCATCTTATCATATTACACATTGTTGGGAAAGAGAGAATCTCCATATAAAATTTTTCATCTAATTGATGATTTTTTATTGAAAATTTCAATCGAAATGCACATGGTATTTAGGATACCAAACTTATTCGAGGGTGGAATTAATCTTTTAAATCCTGAATAATCGGGTTAAATTTTTGACTTACATACATGGTTTGCTTACTTTAAAGTCAAAACAGAAATTCATTATATGCTCACCATGATGATCACGATAATCTTGACAAGAAGGAGAAGAAGAAAAAATATTTTCATCATTTGATGCAAATTTTTGGTCTCTAATTTTCTTCTCATCAGTATGCAATCACAGTGTGAGTGGATAAAGAAGATATTCTGATATTCTCCTCAGTAAATGAATGAAGAAAAAACCTATCGAAATTGCGTATCAAATCGAAATAAATGAAGGCAAGAAAATTGATTATTTCATGTCGTCATGATTCTAAATGCATTGCCTATTGATGGAAATTTTTTCGAGTTTAATAAATCAGTCTAAAATTTTTCCATTCAAAGTTCTTTCCACTCAAATTAGCGCTTATTGAAACATCTTTAAAGACAATCTTGAATGTCAATGAGATGATGAATTCATCAGCAATTAGTCTGCTTTTGTGTCTCTCAAATTGCTAGTCGCGATTGTCTCTCCCTTTTTATCTTCTTATTCTTTTGATGCCTCAGTTGAGCAAACAAAGAGATGAAGAGAGAGAGGATGAAAAAGAAGAGGATCCTTCTTCTTCTTCTTCAGCTTTTTCCTCCTCCTCCCGATTAGCATCTCAAAATCATCTCATCTCATCTTATCTTTCTCTCAATTGACGATGTGTGTGTATGTGTTTATAGCCTGAGGCTGGAAGATGCAAAAGGGGGAGGGGTGAGAATGAAGAGTATTGTTTTTTGGGATGAGATGTTACCGATAATTTGCGTTCCATCAATTGCCAAAAAGTTTAAGTTGCCTAACAAAATCATGCCAAAAATCATTGACTCAAGATAAGTTTCGATTGGAAGCAATAGGAGAGAGAGAGAGAGAGAAAAAAATCAACGTATTTTCAACCAAAAAGGGAATCTTTTCTCACACACTCAAAAAGTGTTTCCATTCACATGACACATAGTCCAGGCAAGTTTGGTTTTTAAGAGAGAAAAAGAGAGAGAAGATGTTAAAGTCAATGTTTTCGATGGCACCAAAGTGGCATCAAATGAAACTTTCTCTCAAATCCAATCAAACGAATTAAAAGTGACAATTTTTTCATCCTCCTCCTTCACTACTAATTCACTTCAATCTCTCATCAATCTTCTCATGTTCCGTTTTTTCATCTCTCTCTCTTCCCTTTCCACCAGGTTATCGGTAATGTGTCCACCTCTTCAAGCGATAAAAATGGTGATATAGAGCTTTCCCTGGCACCTAATCATTCCCACAGTCGAGGGGTTGAGGGTGGCGAAGTGCCCATTCGAATTGAATCTCACAGTAAGCGGCTGATATTGGTACAAAAATTGGACAAAGAAGGTCCCGAAGGTGAACATGGGATAATAGTTGGAATTCGATGTAAAAAATTGTCACCTTCAAATGATCCAAGCATAATTATTCCAGTTCGCATAATTGTTACCGATGCAAATGATCATTCTCCAGAATTTATCTCCGCTCCATACACTGTGAATGTGAGCGAAGTTTCCGTGCCAGGCAGTCCTTTGGTGCCAGTATCACGTATTCGAGCTATTGATGGTGATCAACAGGGTCCTTTCTCAACAGTCGAATATTACATTGAGCCAGGTCCATTTTCACACTTGGTCAAATTTCAAAGTAGGTTAGGTGGTGAGCTCATGCTCACCGGTCCATTGGACTATGAAACTTTGCCCAAATTTTGGGTCACCATTCGAGCCCAGGATCAAGGAGAGCCACCACTGTCCACCACAACCACACTCACTGTGATCGTTTTGGATGCAGATGATCAGAATCCACGGTTTATGGATGATAAATATTCTGTAATGCTACCTGATGTCCAGAGAGAAGGTCAACCGTTAACAATTAAACCCAAGCCAATTCGAGCAATTGATCCAGATATTGAGATCAATTCACCCATCGAGTATACATTCAATTCAGATTCTCGAGAATATTCATTTTTTTCAATCGATCCAAAGTATGCTGCCATAAAACTAAGGAAACCATTGCCGAACACCTTAAGCCTACCAATCACTCTGGTCATTCGAGCTACACAAACGGACAATCGGGATCGATATGCACTCACAACGTTGACCATAATGAGTCGTCGAGATGCATCCAAAGAATTGGAACTTCGATTTCATAAAGCTAGTTACAATATATCAGTACCAGAAAATGTTCCTCTTGGTCAAGTTTTGATCACAGTCAGTGTCAATGGTCGAGATGAGAATGGTGAGCCAACAATGCCTACAACCAATTCACTGGGCAATGGTCGTGGTGGTAATTCACTGAATGGTGGTAGCAAGTTAACTTATCAAATATTGGACGATGAAGAACACAATTTTGACATTCGACCTAATGGTGAAATAATCGTTCGAAAGATGCTCGATTATGAACAGAGATCATGGTATAGTTTTCGAGTGATGGTCTCTGATGGAAAGCAAAGCGATGTGACTCGTGTCAATGTAACGCTATCCAACGTTAATGATCATGATCCACAATTCAGTCAATCACATTACACATTTTTTGTACCCGAAAGTAAGCTGCAAGGTCGATCGATAATTGGTGAAATCAAAGCCACGGATAAAGATGTTGGTGATTCACTTGATTTTACAATCAAAGGTCCTTTTGCCAAAATGTTTCAAATAGATCGACAAGGTAAACTTCGAGTTCGTGGAATCAAAAGCTTAAATGTTACCCAATGTCATCTGATTGTGGTAGCAAGTGATACTGGATCACCACCGAGAAGTTCTAGTGTACCTGTAACGGTACAATTTTCACCTAATATAATTAAGAATGCTGGCCGATCACTAGCCGATAGTAACCCAGGTACTGATGGGCCTCTTGATGAAGCTAGTAGCGAAATAGATTTGATTGGACACCGATCATCATCTAATTCTGATGTAAATATAAGCTCCTTTTTTAATGTAACCGGTCCATGGGCCATTGTTTTGGTAATCGTACTTGGTGTCCTATTGGCCACACTCTTTATAATTATCATAACACTGACTGTACATCTGCTACGAAATCGTAAAATGGTTCGATCATCTGGTCTATCATCGGCGTCCACCGATTCCTGTGGATCATCAACAGATAGTGGTAATAATAATCCTCATGGTGGCTCAAATATGTACACTGATGGACTATCAGAAAGAGCTCGAGATCGAAATGATGGAGGTGGCAGAAAAGTATCATCTTCATTTTCTATCAGTTCATTGGCCAAAAAATCGAATAAAGTTGGAATTGCACCAGAAGGAAAGAGTTTGTTTAGCATTCCAAATAAACTGTCCAACGGTATTGGATTGAATGGTGTAGAAAATCCGATATTCAATCTACCCTCAACACTGCCCAATAATTTAACATCTAGATATTACAGTCATTGTACCAACAGTGGAACTGGATCACCAGTACCACCCAATTCATCATCCAATAGATCAGATCCTGACAGTGCTATTGTTAGTGATGCCTCATCAGCAGAAACATGTAATGGATCGGCTAGTAGTCAACATCATCATTTTCATTCTCATCAACAAATTCGCACATCACCAAATGGCTCAGCATCCTCATCTTCACCCGACAACATGATGGTTGATCTGACGGTCAAGCATCGAAATCATCATCACAATAATAATAATAACAAACAATTGTATTATAGCCAAAATCAACGTTTGAATACTACTAGTAATCACAATCATTATCATACTCGTATTAATAGTGGCGATGAGAATGGTTCACACTCATCAGGACATTCATTAAGTCCACCTCCACCACCAAGTATAACGTGTACCGGTACAATGGGTGGAGGTACAGCATCTAGAATATCTGTGATTAAGTGGCCTCAAGGCTCTATTCCTAGGCGAGTGAAAAAATTAACCTGGGAAGATGAACGCTTAGGCTATAATACCATTATTAATTATGATAATATTGATCGCCAAAGTAGATTGCATGAAGATGATCTGGATTCAAATGATTTTACCAACAATATTGACAATTGTACCAATTATTCACGGAGTATGATGGTCAATTGTAACGGTGGTTATCGATCGTCAGCTGAATCAACTACCAGAGATCACACATTGCCAGAACTTGATCCTGACGTTAGTGTGGCTCCATACCGATTGTCAATGTTCAATGCAACATAGATCGAAAGATCTTTTAATGTAAAATGATGATAATAATTTTTTTTCTTATTTAAACAAGATTTTTAATCATATCAGTATTTTCCGGCTGTAAATTGGAAATTTTAAAATAACGAGGAAAATATTGATGTATTTGAAACACTTCAAATATACAATTGGTTAAGATTGGCATTCGTACTAATAAATTTTTTTTCACACAATTAAAATCTTTCACGAGTTCGATTGGTCACTCGATCACCTCTTCCGACAACATTGGCAAACATTCGCTTCATACCAACCCAAACACCAAAAATTTTACTTGAAGTGAATATCTTGAAAAAACTTAATTGGCCCACCAGAGAATCGTCGTTCATGTAGGAAAAATTTTCTGTCATCAATGCAGTAAAAATGTATCCTGTCAATGGAACGGCAAAACAGGCGAAGAAAACGGCCAAAAAAATTGGTAAAATATAACGAAATTCGGGATCTTGAAGCATTTCTGAAAAAGTCATTTGATTATTGTTCTGATTCATTGTGTTGCTGTTGGAGTTTTGATTATTTTGCATGTCTTGCATTTGCTGATTTTGATTCTTGTTTGAATTTGAATTCATATTGGAAGTTGAGTCCACAGCGGAACCATGAGTCCCAATATCGTTGTAGTGGCTCTCTTTTGGTGGCTTCATATTCCAAAATATTCGTCTATTGCTATCAGTTGCATATTCCAATGGAAAAAATTCACCACTATGAACAATTGGAAGACGATAAGGATGATGATAGTAATCCATTTGAATCTTGGGAACATTGATCCTGGCCGATAACATGATCAGAAGTATGAGAAAAAAGGGTTGATCTGAGTTGAGCATAGTAATAATACAAAAAGAATTTCATTCATTTTTTACGAAAAAATCACATCAATCAATTGCATTTTAACGCAGATTGTATAAAACTATTTGCACATTAATAGCTGAAGAAATGCAAATAAGAGGAACACAAATTTTAATCGTCATCAAACCAGCCTAAGGCCGACAAAAGTGGGTCTGCTCGGAAGTGAGATGTCGGTTTGGAGATGAAAAGAATGAGATAAATTTCCCTGGACTGGAATGGAAAAACAAAAGAGAATCTGATTCAAACCACTTCACAGACTCACAGAATTCTAATTTTGAAACAAAAAGATTTGAATGGTCCAACAATTAAGCTTCCGGGAGTTCAAAGGCTCACGAGAAATTTGATTCCGTTCTAAAAATTTCTCTCTTTCAGGATGAAATCACATAAATTCTACTGTATATTCACCTAAAAGGTAGTAATAAAAGAAGAATCTGAATGATTTTGCCCGGTGTCGAAGTGTGTACTAACACACTTAGACTACTGTTAGACAAGACTTAGGGATAGATGAAAAGATTAACCCTGTCTCCAATCAATCCCGGAGCCAGCTCTGAAATAGAAAGCTATCAGATCAAAAATTTTGACTATCTTCAAAAATTAAAATTCCGCGATATTTTTTATCTACAAAAATTACTCCTTAATTCTACTTTGATGGGATAAAGAAGATTCGGAGGTTAGAAAATATACCGTTATTCCGGGGACTTGTTTTCTATCTTCCATGCTCTATCTTGTGCTATCTCCTTACTTTTCGATTGAATGTTTACGGAATAAAGAAGATTCAGAAGGTGTCAATTCATATTATATTTACATATTAATATTGATAACCATCTCTGAGTCTTTCATCAGAATGTCGAAATAAAGGAACTTTACTCTCTGAATCATCTGTTTTTCATAGCTGATTGATGATCATCGTTGCAATAGATAATGATGCTTCATCCTCTACAGAACGTGTATTGTCATGGAAATTTATCAGTTTTTTCTTTCAAAAATCAAATGAAAGGA
This sequence comes from Brevipalpus yothersi, assembly GCA_003956705.1. Taxonomy (NCBI): domain Eukaryota; kingdom Metazoa; phylum Arthropoda; class Arachnida; order Trombidiformes; family Tenuipalpidae; genus Brevipalpus; species Brevipalpus yothersi. The sequence goes on from QZCP01000132.1 coordinate 31,226, forward strand.
GATGAAAGAGAATGAATAGTCGGTATTTCTTTCTTCTTCACGGTTTGAACACCAATCAATTCCAACCATGGAATGTCCCTTGATCACACCTAACATAGTTGAAAGACTCTTCAATTTTTTCGATCCTAGTGATTTAAATAAGTGCCAATTTGTGTGTAAACCATGGTATGATGAGGCTAGAAAAAGGCTGAGAGAATGTCCAACAATTGATAGCTTTTCTATGGTGGCAGCTCTCCGACCTGAAGGCTCTTAGATTGCTGCGACAGTCAGGTAAGTCAGAATCTCATGACATACATTGTATCATTGGAAAAAACATTGTGTCAATGCTATCAGTATTAAAATTCTGTTTTTCTCTCATTAAGTGAAGGGAAAGCTGATTTCTTCACAAGAGTTAAAAGACTATTTGTGAAAGAGAAGAAAAGTCTTGGTGAAATATTCGATAAATTCGTGATATTTTCGAGAGGAAAAACTAATTTTTGTCCAGAGAATCTCGCTGATATGGAGAAAGTCGTGCAAAACTTTTTCGGGCAAGATATGCGGTGCATTCCAAGTTTTTCCTTTGGCCTCTTCAGTCCTCCATTCGAAGTCTTGATGGACCCTGTTTCATTCAATTATCCAACAGTGAGGATTAATAGCTCACAGTGTCACTTTTTTTCGAAATACAACCAAAATGTTCCGATCATGAAACAATTGGACTTACCTTCTGATGATACTTGGTCAACTTATGGATCAGTGATCCAAGCTTTCCACATTAATCGATACAAGACAGATCTAAAAGTTATCGTAACTGACTGGTATGATGGTAAGAGTGAAAAAACGAATCTAAATGGCTCTGATTATCCGATCAAATCTTTAACCTATTTTGTCAAAAAACGGAATAGTAAATTGGAAAAGACCATCGAAAAATATGTCAAAGGTTCTAATGTTGTCTTTTCTGGTGCAAAGTTGGAGAATTATGATCAAATTTCATTCAACACTTCAGATGATGGCCAATTTAAATTTTCTCCCGCAATAAGTATAGCTTTTGCAGGTAAACAAGTGAAATCTGCTGTTTTTAATCATTATCTCGCGAAAGATAAAATACGTGCCAATTTTGTGTCAGAACTTGAGAATTTCAAGCAAAATCTGGATTTTCCACTGAACAATGGCAGAGTTTTGGGTTTCATGTTCTGGGAAAATTTTCGACATGATGATTTGAGTGTACTATTCAAAACTGTCGTTTGGGATCAGCTAGTAGAGAATCTTTCCACGGTGGAATTGATTGGTTTTGATGTTTACACTGGGAATTTCGATCCTCAAAAAATAACTATTCATCTGATTAAAATTTAAAACTGAAAATTTTACTAAATGCTAATCATTGAAGATTATCAGCTTGATGACTGACTTAATTTTTTTAATTGGAGCTTGAACTTTTGAGACTCTTTGTTACTTCTTCGGTCCAATTCACAAGTGTTGGTTGGTTCATTCTTTTATTGAAATGATGATTAGTAAAGAAGTGTCAATGCTGACATAACAAACATAATATTCTTCCATAGGAGGAATGCTAACAAGGAATGCTTGTAAGTTGAGTAATTGATCAGGGTCATTTCAGCTAAATGATCACTAAAAACTAAAAGCTCTCTTAATTTGAAAAAACTCTCTTCTCATTTATCCATGGTAACAAGTCAAACCAGGCCATCAAAATAAACATCAGTTGAAACGATATCAAAAACAATCATGATAATTTTTTGTTAGATTTGTTTTGTTCGAATGATTTTTTCATCAATTTCAGATCGTTAAACAGATCAGAAAAGACATGGACATCAGAACTACTTGCTGATCGAATGAGAGGCTCTTTTGCTGCTGGTTCCTCTTCCGGTTCATCTTCAGCTTCAGAAGTTTTTCGCTTGTGGACGATCTTCTTCCGATTTGAATTGTCTACAACCACAAAGTCGATATCATCATTCTTCTTGGCTTTGCCACTTTTGATGAAATTTCGATTGGACTTCTCCTTACGTGCTGGAAAATCGGCATAAATTTCATCAACACTGGCATCGTCCTGCGGACTTTCATCAAAATTCATCTTTCTCGACGATGACTCCTTGCTCTTCCTGGTTTCCTCGGATTTCTTTTTCTTTGAACTTCCATGACGAATCTTGAGGCGATATTCAAATCCTGGTCCTTCATCTTCATACTCATCATCATGACCACTTTCATCATCATCATATGAATCTCTTGATCTTCGGCTTTCCACTATCACTGAAGTAATAAGCAGGATCACAATGCAAATTAAACGAAGAGAATTCATTTTCACAGATTTAAGCAAAATTTCTCAATCACGTCCGTCAAGTATGGATGATAAAGTTAGACTGATGATTTCGAGGCTCCAAGTTCTTCTTATATACGTGAAATAATTCGAGAAAGGTGAGAAAAAAATCACTCACTCAAGAAGGAATTAGAAAAAAAATTCATCTCAATTGTGTTCTTCTTCTTTCATTCTTTTTGCGCTCTTTTTTGAAGGTTAAGTTCAGGCTATGAAAATCACAAGTTTAATGGGAAAAAGGTTTCTCTATCGACGATTTCGATGCATTGATGTTTTAAAAAGAAAGCTCGATGAACCATACTTCAAACAAATGCATCAGATTGAATGGATACAACATTCTTTTTGATATCGAAAAGCGGCAACTCTTTCAATTTTAACGGTAACATGCGGTCTAATTGATTAGTCTATACCCACTAAGATGTATTTAATTCCTTAATAAATGAAATGAACGGATTTTAACCAATCGTTTCAATGGATTCTTCAGATATTAGATCTTAATCTGACGAGAACGAGTTCTAAAACGAGTGTAAAAGACAATTTTCTATCCTTATCGATATGATTAAGCTGTTGATCAATTATCAATTATTGGAATTGGAGAGGATCAGGTTAATTCTCTCCATCTAATTTGATTGTTCGTAACACTGAGAAGAGCTAATCATTAGTTTATTCACTCACTCAAATGGTCGGATATGGACAACACGGGAGAGGGAATGAACTTATTTTATGTACATATACCTCGAGATATGAATTGTTTATTTGAATCATGAAACCAATAAAATTGTTGATTGAAATATGACCCAACTCTTTGACCGATCCCCTATTAGCATGTCTCAATTCAAATGAAGCTCTTCCCACAATTGATTCATACATTCTGTTACAAAATAATGCGTGAATTCTCGAGCTGGAGAGTCAAGGGCATTGGCCTAGCCAAGTTATATAACATTTGAAAATTGAACTGAATCTAGAGGTTTCAAAAAAATATATTCCTTTGAGACCCATAGTCCTAATCTAGTGACCACAAGTCTAGTCCAACAATTCATCAGAAGAATTCAGCTGTTTCCATTGTGTCTTGTAAGAATGTGTACTTAATTTTTTTCTCCTTTAAAATTCCCTAAAAACAAATTTCGAGTGATGATCCTTCGATTGTTGTAACATGCACTGTCTGAATTACAATATTCAATCGAAGAACGAATGATTTTTAACGAAAATCTATCTGTATATAAACATAATGTCTTTGATTATGGGGGTCGGAAGACGGCAAGCTTAGAAACGAATCTCAAGGGAAATTGTATCTTCTTAATGTAAGAGCCCAATTTGGGTGAGGTATTGAAATATCAACAATTTTCGGGCATACTACATTGTACATTTCACATGAAATCTAGAAATGAAATCATTGCGCATAGAAATCTGAAATGACTGACGAGTGAAAATTAGGGAAACCTACGCGAGAAGGAAATCAATTTTAGGTAAATTAATTTAACAAGTAGCGGAGTTTGCAAACAGCAAGACCAATTAAGAGGACACCATTAAAAGTTTTTCAGCAAAAGATTAATTCGACCTGAAGTGAACCTTTATTCCGAACGCTGACTGAATTCTTTTGGAGAAATTCTCACACGACATTTACATGCCGAATCTAAGAACATATGCTTAATCCTAATATGAGCAGATAATGTGCGAAGAGGTTAGACTATAATAGCCTTAATTTCATCATAGAGAACTAAAACTAGAGCTCCTCCAGTTCCTCTCAGAACATTGGAAAGTGCTCCCTTGAAGAATGCTTTGCCTCCCTCTGATTTGTAGATTTTGCCCCAACAGTGGAGAGTGCTCTTGTACATTCGCTCTGCGGGTGGCAGACCACTCTGCATCATCATTCGTCGTCGAACAGTGTCGAATGGATAAGAGATGACTCCGGATACAGTGGTAACAGCTTGTGCAATCATCCAGGAAACAAGGAAAGGTGTAGTCTTGGGATTGGGAAGCATTCCTTTGGCAGTGTCGAAGAAACCAAAGTATGCAGCTCTGTGGATAAAAGAGAGAAAGTGGAATAAAGACTTGAGTGAGATAGTCAAGAGATCTTCATAGGACTAATTGGAGGTGAAGGAGAGAAAAGATTTATCTGAATGTCATTTAGATGAGTTGGTGAATGAAATGAATTCGATCTCTACCTGTAGATGATGATTCCTTGAACGGAGACTGCAAATCCTCGGTACAGTCCAACAACACCGTCACTCTTCACCGTCTTTTTCAGACAATCAGCCAAACCATTGTATTGACGCTCACCACCAGATTTACCAACATCAGCACCCAATCGGGTACGAGCGAAATCAAGTGGATACACGAAACATAAAGATGTAGCTCCAGCAGCACCACCAGAGGCTAAATTACCGGCGAAGTAACGCATAAATTGCTTATTCTTATCCACACCACCAAGGAAAATCTGCTTGTATTTGTCTTTGAAAGCAAAGTTAAGGGCTTGAGTGGGGAAGTAACGGATTACATTGGCAAAGTTTCCTCGCCAAAAACTCAATAGTCCTTGTTCCTTTGGAATTCTAATGGCGGCATCGATGATACCTAGGGAGGAGGAAAAAAATGGTACAAGATATTATTTTCCATCAATCATGATGATTATTTCAAATAAAAAAGCTTCAAACATCTTTATTTTCCATTCATTGAGCTTCACGACATTCAGAAGGTCGAAGGTTAAGATTTCCTATTGAACAAGCTCACAGGTTCAGCACTATTGTGAGCTCTTTTCAGGATTCCAAACGATTGTATACTCTATTCCATACATAATTATTTGAACAAATACATATGTATCCAGAAGGAAAACCTTGATCTTCATTATCATCTTTCCTAATCTCAACACAATCTCGCTCACACATGGGATGGCATCGTTGACTGGAAAATGACCAAGAAAAAAGAGCAGCTTACCCTTATATTGTTTATCAGCAGTAATTTGTTTAGATGCATGCTGTACTTGTAATAGTAGCTTAATTCGTTCAATGGGTGCTACAGCTGTCTTAGAGATTGCAGCGGATATTCCTCCAGCAAGGAAATCCTTCATGAATGACACCATATCAACCGGCATTTTGGAAACAATTTAGTGTGGTCAAATTTGTCTTGCACACAAAAAAAATATACACCACCGGAACAGCAGTTACCACCAGGACAAAGGTTACCACCGGAAACTAAGATATTGATCACTTCACTCAATACACACTTACACACACAGGCCAGTAAGCAGCACAAATTAAATTGTGATACTGATGATGAAGATGATGAAGCAAACGCAATTCCCAAGACTACTTACACCAATGAAGAGAGAAAAGAGAGAGGAGAGAAAAGTGTGTCAATGAGAAAAGTGAAAAGATTCAAGTAAAGTATATTGAAGGTCACATCATTGGCAAAGATGAACAGATTCCTCTCTGAAAGGGGGCGCCTTTAGGAGGCTGCGTGTATTGAGGCTGCTTCTCTCTCATTGGAATAACGTTTCAACTTGCGAATTTCGTTGGGATCGTTATTTTTGGATTACTTTTTTTTCTTTAGTCAATCTTCCGGGGATACAAAATTTTGACTCTTATTCTCTCTACTCTCTCTCACTTGTGGGGATCACACAAATGGCAATTGCTGAACACCAAATTGCATCGTATTTTACTTGGAAGAATGGAAGAATGGAAGATGCTTCTCCTCTTCACACACTCGATGATTCATATTTTCTGTGTATCATATTACGCAATAGTATCACGATGATGTGTGTGTGTGTGTGTGTGATTTCCTTGCGATTAGCCATTATTGAACTGTTAGCCTGGAATATCTGATCACCAATCAAATCTGATGAGATAATCGATAAAAAGAGAGAAGGATAGATATTATTCACTTTCATTTGATCAGGGTCAAAGTTCTACTTTCACATACACATGCAAGATAGGGTATTTGAATTTGGCGCTTCTCTCTTGGCCACTCTCTGGCTTGTGAGGCGCTCATTTTGGCGATCAAAAAATTGAGCGTTTTTTGGAAGACTCATTTTGGATTAATCTCAATAATCTTCATCCAATTAGTTAAGTATTTATATTGATGATGGTAAAATAGCATAATATTGAGCGTGTAATCACTGTGTGAATCATCAACATAATGACCAAAATTGATGCTCCAACTCCAAGTGCCTCAGCAACACCAGCTAGCAACACCAATAACATTGGACCAAGTACCAATGTAACAGCTAATTCAACCTCTACCACAACCACAACTACTACCGGCACACGATCGGTTCCCAGAGATACTTCGGTGATCACTTCTATTTTAAAAGACTTGGACATCCATGATTATGAGCCACGATTGGTGCATCAATTGCTAGAGTTCACTTACCGATATGTTACCACCGTTTTAGGTTTGTATTTGTTGCTCTCGACAACAAGATGCCGGGCATATGAAATGTGTTGGATGAATCATTTTTTTCTGATCGCATAATTAATTTGATGCCATTTTTCCATTACACAGAGGATGCTCAAATATTCTCACAATATGCAAACAAGAAAACTATCGATGTTCAAGATGTGAAATTAGCGATTCAATTACAAGTAGAACGAATGTTTACATCTCCACCACCACGAGATTTGTTAATGGAAATTGCCCGCCAGAAAAACAATCAACCCCTTCCTGCAATTAAATCTCCTGCTGGTCTCCGATTGCCACCCGATCGCTATAGTTTAATATCTTGTAATTATCGTCTTAAGAGCACAACCAAATTGAAAGCTCAACAATTGCAGCAACAAAGTCAAGCGCAACAACAAATAATTCATCTATCTCCTCAAACTTTCACCTTACCCCTGAGATCTCTTCAAGCCGGTGGAACAATTCTAGCCAATATTCCATCTAGACCAGTTATAGGCCTTAAAACCCAAACTCCAACATCAATATCTAATCCTATCAGCATTGTGAATATCAGCAATAACACTAACAACAGTTTAGGTGATAAAACAATGACTGACACTGATATGGCCTCTGACAGTCCTAGCTTGGAAGACACATCTGAATCTGGAGTGAAACGAAAGTTGGAAGAAAGTGATGCTGCAGATGATTAATAAGTAGGTTCAAATTTCATCTTGACTCTTCTCTATTGAGTAATGAGGCTGTAAATTAAGAGCTCAAGAAACACGTCACTTTTCTTGTAATTGTCGTTTCTACATCTTTAAAAAATTTCATTAAAAGTTTATTCCAGCTATCATTGGCTATTCTTATGTAACATAGTCGTCCTCTCCAAAATTCTTTCTCATCCATCCCTAGATTATTGACCATTTTCATGAGGCTAGTGATTCTAATTTCTAATGGAAGTGGTAACCAATCAATAGCTCGCTCTCTCTCTTTTCAATTGTTTGATTTTTGATAGATAATTGTTAAGGAGATTATCTGATCCAATGAACGATACATTTTTGATCATTTGTTCGTATGTTGTGATCGGCTGAGCATCATTGATCTGACTTTGCATCATGTCGACTTATCCTTCTCCCATCTTGACATCTTCATCCATGGAAAGCCACTGGATCTGTATACAGCATTCCATCATGGTTCTCTCCATATTTTCTTCAGTTTTAACTTATTTGGGAATATTTTTAACTTGGTATCGTTTTGTATATCTTGTAACTTTATCATCCTCCGGTATGGTGTCCATGGCTAGTCTCATATTGTTTTTTCATCCCTCACCTCGTTTTGCACTACTTTATGTGACGATTAACATGATCGACGGAATAGGTAAAGGTTCAACAATCATCGATCTGATTATGCTGCGAACAGACATATCATCGAATTGTCTCCATCGTGAAATGAGATCATCGCCCAGCTGCTCTTGTACTCCTGATGCCTGTCGATTGATTTTACTCAATTCATCTTCCGGAATAGTATTTTTGTTCATTGCAATTTTACTTGAATTTTTTTTAGCCATATTGGCGATATATTTGTTCATTTTTCTACGTCGAAACCGAGAAGCATTGCTTCAGGCAACAAATGTTAAATCTCAACTGTATGGAACTTTTTATGAGGAATCAGGATCGTTCGATGGAAGTTATGAGAGCATATTCTGATACTCTTCTGTGTATACACATTATTCATATATATTCATATTTTTCCTCGCCTACATCATTTTCACACACACCAATACGCAAAGGAAACCAAAAAAGATAGGTAATATTTTTTTGCTACATTTTTTGAACAATATAATAACTGAATAAGTGACTTCGAAATTAAAGAGAAAGAAGAAAAAAGAAAACAGTGAAAAAAGATAGAACAAAAGATGAAAAAGTCATCAAGTTTTCTTCTCTCTCTCTCTCTTCAAGGAAGATTAATATCTTCAAGTCGCATCGCACACACATCGGACAAAAGAGTGTGCGATATTGTCGTCACTGTTCTTCGTTGATTTATAAATTCTTTTGCTCACAAAAAAAAATGTTGCGAGATTGTTGAGAGGATCGGGACGCCTTCGGATTCTTGTGAAAACGTGTTACATGCTCTCGAAAAGAAGAGCAAAATTTTTCCACTGAATAAGAGATAGAGAAAGACTCTCATCCGATGAGAGAGAGAGAGATACATGTAAAGAGAAGAAGAAAAGGGGATGAAAAAGAGTTGTTGAAGAAAGAAAGAGAGAGATGAAAAAGTAAAAGATTTCGGGAATGGGCTGTATGTATGTGTAAAAGATGATGATTTTTAGCGAGAGACATGAAAGTGGAAGAAATAGACTACTTGTTCGTAACCATGCCTCTATGTGTGTGTGTGTGTGTGTGTGTGTGTGCAAAGGAGGAGTTTCGTGATTTTTTTTTACCAGCACAAACTACAGCTATTAATATATTTTTGTGTTCTTCTCATTTTAGCTGACGTACTGAGATACACATAGCTAGAGATATGTGTGAATATATATATATACACACACATACACATACATATACTCTCTATTCAAATGAGTCCGATGGCCAGAATTCTTTCATGTTAGTAGGACATTAATGTTTCGATATGCACACATTTTTTACGTGATTTTACACGATTATTGATGCTCGAAGGTGAGTCAATATTTTTCTATTCCTCTTACTATCTCTCTCTTTTTGAACGAAAAAGAGATAGAATACGAGAGAGAGAGAGAGAGAGAGAGAGAGAGAGAGAACCTGTGGCTGTGGAATGGATGAACGGAACATCCGCAGTTCAGATGATCAGTAGAGCAAGAGCAGACTGCAAGCAAGAGATCAAGGTGAGGTTCAGGTTCTCCTTGTAACTCGAACACACAAGCTTATCGATCTTTTTCGAACAGCAATATCTTATTTTATCCAACATTTTCTTCTTTCCATGGAGATGGAAAAATAGAGAAAGAGAGAGAGTAAGAGAAAGAGAGAAAGAAAGTAAATGAGAAAGAGAGAGAGAGTAAGAGTGGTTCTTTAAGCAAAAGATCTATTGTGCTTTATAACCAATTTTTGCTTCACTGTGTTTATGTCTACAATCCTCATTCAGAATTAAATTTAGAATCTCAAATGTTTGCCTGCTCTTCACTTTTTCCCTTCTTGTGTCTTCACATCACTCAATAAGTGAGTCTATTTTATCCAAAATCTATTGGAGAGAGAGAAAAACATTCAACGTCCAGTTCGAGGAATATTTATTTATCATCATTTTTCATCATCATCGCTTTTTTTAGACAGATAGATGTTTGTGTGAATCGAATATAATTATGATTATGATACTCTCAACCAATAGAGAATTCATACTCACATATCATATATATGAATATGATATTCATGTATTGATACGATAATATGAGAATTTTATATCCTCCAATTTGTAACATTTCCTCGAGCTTCCGTTTATCATCTTTCCTCTTTTTTTCCTTTTTCGATCAGCTTCAACCATAATCATCATCACTGTTGTGAATGCTCTTGGATATATAACACACATCTACATCACCACCACCAAAGTGAAGTCCAATAATCGAACGTGAGAAATATAAATTCATCGTTACGATATTTTTTCTCACATGATTATCAGATTTGGTCATCTATCTGATCGGTGCTAGTGCTGGATAAACATCGCCATCAGAACAATTTTACGGAATTATATATATTTTTGTGTGTATGATCAAGTATCAAACATCTTTCTATTCACCAATTCTCACAATCTGAACAACAGTTCCAGCTTCCAGATCGATGGTGAAAAAGATTGACTTGAAATTATTCATCTCAAGCAACATCCTCTATTCCTGTTCATTTAAAGACAAGCCAAACAGCCATCTACTCTTCTCCAGTCACCTCTTGATCTAATCACAGTTTGTTGGAAATAATCTCAGTCTCACCTTTTTACTTATCACCATCATGGAAATTATGCTGAATATTCGTTTCGAGCTGAAACATTGAATCGACTAAGAAAGAGAGAGAGAGAGAAAAGAAAAATACTCATGCCACCTTCTACCATCAATATTACAACTACTACTACTCACACTTTTGAATCTCTAATTCTGCTCGATATACCAAAGATTAGATTAAGATTCAGATGAATTATCATCATTTGAATCAAGAAGGACCAGAAATTAGCGGATTTAAATTGTGAAGAGTTGAGGTATCAAATCTACTTGTCCAATTGGTTATCACTTTTTATAAATATAAATATATTAATCGTTATGATTGATAAAAAGGATATAGCTAGAAGCCTGGCTTAAATGCTCTCAAAATGGAAACACAAAGGCAAACAATCAAAAGAATTATTATTTAAGCTCCAACAACAACCGTTCAATCGATTTCTATCATGTCAATGATGGGAACTAGTGCCAGAAGATCTCCATTAAATAATTCTTCCACATCAGCCATTGGTCCACCATCACAATCATTGGCCAGAGATGAGCTTCGAGTTTCATTATCACCATCAGTTAACTCAATCAATTCAGTTCACTCAAGTGGCACTGGATCAAGTATTGGTGAGCTTGGAAGCTCAAAGGATGGTTTCATACCGGATCAAGAGGATATAATAGCTTTAACAAATTATGTGAAAAACTTTCGTGAAATATTAGCCAAATTGAGGAAAATATTCAGTCCAACAGCCACTAGTCCTACTTCTAGTACATCCAAATATTCTTTTTTCTCCGGTGATTTACAACGATCACGTTCAGCATCTGTTCTTCCCCAAAATCGCAATCGAATTCGTGTTCAAGCACATGAACGACTAGGTGAAGTGTTACGAGTGTTAAGGATCATTTTAGAAAAATATCCTCCTATTCAATCTACACAGCTTCTAATGGCTGCTGGAAAGCTCATACAACAAGTTAAAGGTAATATTCGAATCGGAAAAATTTTTATCTATAGATCTGATCAAGATAGAGTTATTTATCAGTCGAACTGTTTATCAGTCTGCTTCCCCCTTTCTCCAAGATGCATGAAATGCTTATATTAATCATTTCTCATTACACTCTATTTATGTCATCTTTTTCTCACCTCCTCCTCTTCTCCATCCTTCTCCTCATCCTGTAGGCCATAATTACGAAGATGACTCAGCCGACACTACTCAATTCTTTGAAGCTATAGACCAACTGGCCTTCGCTTTCAGTAGCAGGTAAAAATGCTTTTTTCTTTCATCAATCGATGTTCCCACTGATGAGTTAGCTATCTAGTACTATCGTGTAAGTTTCTGAAAATTTTTGGTCTAGTTCGAGTTCTCTTAGGCCTTGAAATCTATCAGCCTGATGACTTCATTCTACTAGAGATTTTATCAATCCAATGCTCCTTCATAATTCGGATTGAAACGCTTTCTCCACCGATCCAGCCGGTTGATTCACTCTTCGCTTCGTCTTCCAATTGATCAACTGATGATCAAAAGGATGTGATGTGATGATGAAGATGAAATGTTGTGTTTGCTCTCATCATTATGACCTTGTCTTGATTCACCTGCAGTTACAATTGATCATTCGCCTTCTCTTTTACTCTCTCTCTCTCTCTCTCTCTCTCTCTCTCTCTCTCTCTCTCTCTCTCTCTCTCTCTCTCTCTCTCTCTCTCTCTCTCTCTCTCTCTCTCTCTCT
>QZCP01000132.1:44089-108811 GCA_003956705.1 Brevipalpus yothersi
CTCTCTCTCTGTCTCTCTCTCTCTCTCTCTCTCTCTCTCTCTCTCTCTATTCCTCTTGAATTTTTTCGACTACCTGTTCGTCTCGTTTTAAAGACCTACTGACGACCTTGCAAAATTATGAACGTTTGTTATCGTTTTCCCTTTATTCACTCAATCTGGAGGCCTCTTGTTTCCACAAATTTTTCACGAACAAATGAGTGAGTTTAAAGTTCCCCTTTTCAGCCCACAGATTCTCAATCTACTTCGTGTAAGTCTGATTGCTACAAAACCCCATCTAATTATTCAATTGAGGGAGGTTCATTTTTTGCTCCTCTTAAATTTACTTTCAACTCAATTCGATGCATCAAAAATGAAGATGGATATTAGGTAGGCATATATTCTCGATTGATTTCAAAAAATTTCATCTCATCAGTATAACCTCTTCTCTCAACGGTTTTCATATTGTTGATTATAAATTGAGAGAGGAACAATATTCTTTTGAATGATGGTAATTGGGCTGAATGAGTATGCTCATCCGTTTGTACTTTTCCTTCCACTCTTTTGTGAGTGTCAATTTGAACTTGGTTTTTCGAATAATCAAGAGCAGCAAAGAGAGAGAGAGAGAGAGAGAGAGAGAGAGAGAGAGAGAGAGAGAGAGAGAGAGAGAGAGAGAGAGAGAGGTTAAACAATTTTGGCGCATCAACTTAAATAGGCCATCCTGCCGATAGTTTTTTTCGCGCTCTTCTCACCTTCAGGCTGTCTGTGTGTTGACGGAAGAGGAAAATAAAAAATTAAGGTAATGAAAGAGCCTTCCGAGCGAAACAACGTCCTCCCTCATCCGAAGCGAAACATAGGACCGGAATTCAAGTTTAATTACAATTTAACCTTGTTGTTGCGTTGATTCCGAAAAATGAACACTATTGGACTATCATACAGTTATGAGAGAGAGAGAAAGAAAATATGAGGGAGAGAGAGAGGATACCTGAGCACAAGTTTTAAATTTCATTGCTTAATTATCTGACTCTTCAAGTTGTTCATTAATTCAGTTACAATCATTTCTATTAGAACATTGAGCGTCTTTTTCTCACCCTCTTAGTTTTTTTGATTTCAAACGAAAAATTTTCCTTGACCTTCACTTCATCCATGATCATAGCAATTTTCGAGATCATTCTTGGTGACTCAAAAGAAACACGAAAGATTCTCACTCTTCTCTCTCTCTATCTCCCGATTCTTGATTCTTGTGGATTGAATCTGATGGATTTGATATCTCATAAATTATGCTCTTCTTTTCAACAAGTGTCTTCAATTCATATGATTCAATCAAAAAAATTATGTTTACAAAGCAAACGATGATGATGGCTGGATAAAATAGTGAGATCATTTTCTGGGTCGACATCAGAACAAGTGTGAATGCTAAGAAAGAATTATATTCTCGATTTATCCTTGAAAATATACGTGCTGATTACGTTAATCGTTCTAGTTTTCTTTCTCTCTCTTTCCACCTCCTCCTTCTCCTATGGTGCTAAAAGTGTACACACACACACACACATAGGAAAAAGAGATAGAAAGCAAAAGTGGTCATAGTTAGTGAGTGTAAATACGTAAGTGTTGGTTAGTTAGTGGAAGTTTTCCGTTGAAAAAAAAGGTTCTTATTTTTCTCATTTTGCCTGTGGCAATTTTTCATCCCTCCTTCTTGATCCGCCTTTTCGCACGATTTCGAAGGTAACTTTTCCATTGAAAATTTTTCTTTCTCCTCCTCCTCTTCTTCTTCTTCTCTTACTTTTCTTACTTCTTCACTCTCTCTTTCTCTTTTTTGGCTCCTTTTCTTTTTAGTTTAGCATTTCTTCACCTATTTTTCCACACCAATGCAATGCAATGTTACCTGTTGATGTTGCTTATATCATCATAACATTCTGCTGAATATTCTGTGTGTGTTGTGTGTGAATATTTTGTGAATATTTGAAATAACTATGAATTCTCTTCGCTTCAATCATCATCACAATCACCATCATCAATATCAGCAACCACCGAGAACACATCAAACCGCCAAGTTACACCATCACCAAAATTTTATCAAGCCATCAAACTACGAATGTGATGTGGTTGATGGCTATCGAGCACCGCGAAAAAATCATATACCAACAAGTCGACAGCAACCATATCGATATGTGTATGTTAATTTGTTCTTTCTAATATCTTTTTTTTCCACAATTTTATTTTATCCACTTTTGACACCCAAATATTCTGGATCGAATATATTCAATACACTCACATACATATATATTCTTCTCCTTCCGCACCCTTTCCATTACACACACATCAAACATAAACATCCACACACATCCACTCATTACACTTACCTTCGAAGTGAATCTCGTTGACGGTGTTCAGTAGAATTCAGGTGATAACTTAGCGATAAAATATTGCCATCAAATTATACCATGTGTGAGTGTGTATCTGGAGAATGTTTATGTTATGGATCCAACAGAGCATTCTTTTTCAATTCGAAGAATCTTTACTCTCTTTCTTTCTCTCTCTTCCTTTCTTTCGATTCGTGGGAAGATGAAAGAATCGTCCCAATGATGGAAAGTTGATGCACAGTTTATTTGTATACCTTTATGTGTGTGTGTGTGTGAGTGTATGTGGATATGTGTGTGTGTGTTTTTGGTAGTAGTTAGTAGTGTTCAGAAGACACATTTCTTCATCAACAACTTCTTTACCATTTTTTGAGGCTAACTTGTTTGTCCTTCGGATATGATTTAATTCAACTTCATTCACTTTTCAAGTACTCTTTTTCACAAATGGGCTTCTGATTGTAGGCAGTCAATTGTGTGTGTATGTGAGTATGAGTGTGTATGCATAAAATCACTTGTTAATAGTTAACACGATGATTGGCACTCGTATCGTAGTTGACGATATTAGATATTCGAA
Organism: Brevipalpus yothersi; assembly: GCA_003956705.1. Lineage (NCBI taxonomy): Eukaryota > Metazoa > Arthropoda > Arachnida > Trombidiformes > Tenuipalpidae > Brevipalpus > Brevipalpus yothersi. Next base: position 47,000 of record QZCP01000132.1, read on the forward strand.
TATTTGTTCGTGGCGGTGGCCATTAACAAGTGGCGAAAGTTGAATTTGTGTTTATATTTGATGAAAATCTACCGATTAGAGATTAATTTTTCTAAACTTCATTTGCCATTTCTCATACACACACTTTCAATTGTCTTATCGAATTATCGATTCATTGTTCTTATTTCTAAGGCTTGGTCTATTTGCTTATCCATCAATACCTTAATATTATGTTGTTAACACTTTTTGACGATGAGATCATCCTCAAGATTCATCATCACTATTCCGAAAAAAAAATTCTCTCCCATCGAATTGATGATCTCTTCTCTATCTCTTTGACCCTTTCGTTCCCATCACTTGTTGTTTCTGCTGATAGTTTCTCCACCCTTTAGATTGCTAGAAAAAAAAACAATTTCACAAAAGATTCATTAGCGAGCTTATTGTGGTGGAGAGCTATTAGAGGTGTATGACTGAAAGAATTGCGTCAAAAAACCCATGCAATAAGGTGTAGAGTAAAGTGTGTGTATTCTAGGTGTAGTAGTAGTGGCAGGATGAAAAATATCATTAATCTGATGCCTCTGTTGCCATAACTTGTCGACGCCTCATCTCTCTCCGATTCCATGTCATCCTGGTGAATTATTGTCGACCATTCGGTTCCACCAGATTCTCATGTTCAAATGGGCAATCATGCACTTGTGAGCCTCTCTTGATTATCAGGATGTTTCAGTGTAAAATGAAATTTTATGATTCAATCTCTACCATGAGAAGTACATTGATGGTGATGGGCTTGTGGTGAGAGAGAGGAAATTCGATGAGATCATAATACATCAATACATTAGCCAGTCAAAGTGAGACAAACATATTAACTAGATCAAATGTAATCATTTTTGATCCATTTATATTTATATTTATTTCTTTTCACTTAATATTCACCTTCATTTTCACCTGTTTGTTCATCGATGTGATAGACATGTGTTGCGTGAGCGTGGACAAGGAATAGATTTTTTTTTCTTCACACGCTTTCTTTCTTTCTCTCTCTTCTTTCTTATTTCTTACACAAAATTAACATCTTATTGGTGAGATATTCATGCTTCCAGAAGCTATCGAAGAGAAAGAACAAGCAGAAGAAGAAGAAGGGAAAGATTAAGAAGAAGAAGAAGAAGAAGAAGAAGAAGGAGGGAAGATTCTTTTTGAAACTTTTTCAAAAGTTTCTTGTTGCATATAGTGTATATAAAAGTTATTTGAAAAGGAGGAAAGAAAGAAAATCTTCTCTCTCTCTCTCTTTCTCTCTCTTTCTCTCCTTCCTTTAGTCTCACTCAGTCACTCCAGATTCGTTATACCCACACATTCCGTGGATGGCCGAAACGACGACGACGACGGATCTTCATCTTCATTGAGTATCGAGCCTCCACTTTCGGCTTCTTACTTTGGCCCGAGTCATTCGCCCTTCTTCTTGATATTCGTTCTTCATTATGGTGGTGATGAGAGTGAATGTGTGAGCTTAATTCATCCCTCAAACACTTATCATTCTATATTCTAGTGTCTCTTTCTTTTTACGATTCAATATTACCTTTTTTTCAATCATCTCAAACTATCGGCAGATAGTTATGTTTGTGTAGAGTGTGTTTTTTTGATGATCATCTTCACCATCTTCGTTATGTGATGGAGAGAGTGAAGACATCTTTTCGATTCTTCCTCTCTTTCTCTTTCTTTTAATTTCGATTGAGAATGATTTTTCCCATCTTTTTACACACAATTTTGTCAAATTTTTTATTCCACATCTCTAACCTCCTATTCGAATGGTCAAGTGGGTTTAATGACAAGTTTTGTGTGTATGTTAACACCAATACTATCCAATTCATCATTGTGTGATCAAAATTAATTTGATGATGAAACTTTTGATCCAGATACTCTTGGGTAACGTGATAATCGGGACCTTAACGGTCTTATGTGATAATAGTGTATTTGCTACTGTGCCTCTTCTCTCATCGAGCTTCCATTACTTTAACTAGTCATACCAAATTAGTGGGAACAAATTCATCATCACGAAAATGAAAATTTGTCGAAATTTATTTCCTAATATTCAACCACATTTCCACAGGGTTTCTGGATACTTAGCCGGTGAAGTGGACACAAATGGAGCCGGTAAAACGAGGGTAAGTTAAATACATGTGTACATATAAATATATATAGAGCATGTGTTATCCTTATCTTTTCTAACCTCATTATTGATGAGAAAATTGATTAATTCCTACTGATCATCTCACATAATGTGTTGTTTATGTAGACAGTGATGATAATCGAAAACTACATTGTTATGGATGATTCAGTAGTTAGTCGGTGAATGAAGTTTGTTTAGTGAGAAACTGGAAAAAATCATTCACCACACTTTGATTTGAAAATCTAACTTCCTGAGCTTATCAGCATGAAAAAGTGTGTAAATCTTTTAATTAGGTAGCAAAATTTTCTCTACACAACATTATGGAAGTCAATCTATTATCGAAACAAATAGTGATTCTCTACATTGATTTGCTGATATATCATAGTGCTCGAGCGTTTGAAATGTCGATGAATTTTATTTATCAATCTTTATGTCATATACTTGACAAAGTGATATATTTTCTTCTCTCACGTTTGATATATATTCCAACGTCTCAACAGGTCAGCTATGACAACTTTGAAGACAATATTGATGGAACCGAAAATCTTACTCCTAGTGAATGTGATCAAAAATTTCATCGATTACCAGAAGGAATAGATATTGCTCTTCATCGAGCCAAAGTGTGGTCAAAATATGCCAAGGATATGATCACCTATATTGAAAGACGAACCCATCTAGGTATGCAGACAATTTCAACATCAAAAATTTTCTTCATACTTTCTATCCTCTATTCTTTTCTCTCTCTCTCTCTCTCTCTCTCTCTCTCTCTCTCTCTCTCTCTCTCTCTCTCTCTCTCTCTCTCTCTCGTGTCTTTCACAGCGAGTGTTGCACAATATTCTTTCAATTATTAATACGATAGTTCCTTGTCAAGGGCTCGAAATTCACTTAGATTCGTCATTTTGATTCTCGAGGAATTCCTTTCTCTTGTCCGCTTCAAGTCAAAATCTTGATGCTCAAAAATTCTTCAAACACCCTCAGCCTCATATGATACCAGATTTCTTTTTTCTGACAATCTTTCCACTCATATTATTCATGCTTGTTTCTTTCTATCATCCCTCTCTCTCTCCTCAAACTCCTCATGCAAATTGTGATTTTCTCATCTCACGAGATGGAAAGAAAGAAGATTTCGATTTCACTCTCATACTACAGGAATCTTCATTCCGTTGAGTGCTCAGTGTGTAGTCCTGTAGACCATAGGTACTGATTACTTGAGCCCACTGATATTTTCGGATTCATTCCTATCCCACATGATCTTTCTCTACAATTCTTCAACGTGTTTAGATAAATTTCATGGATGAGCACAGCTATTCGATACATTAGAAGAGAGAGAGAGAGAGAGAGAGAGAGAGAGAGAGAGAGAGAGAGAGAGAGAGAGAGAGAGAAGGAAAGAAAGAGAAAATAACTGCCTCACCAATCACTTTTATCCAGTCAATTCGTTGAGAGTTATCATTTTACTTAAATTCTATCTCAAAGAGGTACCTGAATTGCTTTGTGCCTCCAGGCTAGTAACCGGAAGGGCGTTTGGTTGTATGTGCACCCATCAAAGTGTGTCTTCTTCTTTCAATATTTCTGTCAACTTTTGATTGTTCAATTTTCTCAAGTGTAAATACAGTTGGAATAGTTGCTGTTTTATATGGTTAACTTTAGAACGAGAAATACACAAGAATGAAGAAAGGAATCGCTTCTCTATTCTTTTTTTGTAATGATGGACAGGAAACTGCTCATTCTGGCTGGTTTTCTTTACCGTAAAAATATAATGAAGAATTTGATTCACAAAACAGGCTTCCGATTTGATAAAGTACAAGATTGTGTTCAATGTTTTTTCTTATTGACTATTTACAGCTATTGATCAACAACAGCTTATCACATGATCACTGATTATCCATAATATTATCAAAATATTGTTACTCTGTTAATGGATGCTCGAAATCAGGTTCTTCCTTTCCCTTAATTAACTCTTGATCTAGTTGACAGTCTTTTTTTTCTCTCTCTCTCTTCTCAATATTCAGGGAACCTGATTTCATATCGATTAATATGAACTTTTATTTATCCATCCAATTTCTTCGTGTTTTTATCATGGTCCAAAATCATATTTCCTTTTTCCGAAATGCATGTATATACAGTAAATAATTTGATTCATTGGAAGGAAGGTGAACCGGAGAAAAATTGAAATTACTGATGATGTAAATGATTCGCAATTTTGCTCCTTTCTTTCACCACCAATTATACAGTGACTCAATAACCAGCAATTACGTAACCTCTTTAACATGATTTTGTCTAACTGGGTGAAGCTGGTCTCTCTCTCTCTCTCTCTCTCTCTCTCTCTCTCTCTCTCTCTCTCTTCATTCCCTTAATGCTGATTTGCTCAGCAATTCGATTTATCATCTCTCTCGCTTGTTGAGGGCTTGAATTTTACCGAATAAAAGAAGATGATGAAGAAGACGAAGAAGTCACTCAATTGATCACAAGTGCGAGATCATCGTTGAACTTTATCAAATACTTGAGAGGTGCCAATTTTTACAGCAATTTCACTCTTTTTTATCTTCTCTTTTTCTGCCTTGTCTATTTTTCGAAACTTGAAGTTACTGAAATAATCTTAAAAACAATGAATACTTGGAATATCTCTCTTTACAATGTACTTTGATCGAAGTTCTCTCTCTCCAATCTTCTTTTGGTCTTCTGGTCTTCTGGTCTATTGGTCTTACTTTTTTATCTCGTCTTACATCCATCAATTGCTCTTGCATGTCTCGACGCACTTAGCATCAATTTTTTTACCATTCCTCCACTCATTTCGATACTGTTTATCAAGAATGGACTGAAGAATGGTGTAAAATTTGAGTGTAGAATGGCAAAAACTAGGCTTAAAAAGGACCATCGAAAGAAATTGTGACGATGAGGATTATAATGAGAATTGAGAAGGTGGAGAGAGAGAAGATGCTGCTGATGCTGGTCAGGATGAACTATTTTAAGAGTGTTAGGTGAATGATGGTAATGATTGCTTCTTCGATTCAATGAGCTCAAGTTGTCTTCATGTTTTTCCAACTCTTTCTTCATCCCTTAATCTTTGCGAGGGAGAGAGATAGCTAGTGATAACGAAATGATGGTAAAGTGATGTGGATGAAAAAAAGGATGATGCTTTGGATTCAGAAGATGTGAAAAATGATCGAGAGAGAGAGTGTGTGTGTAAAGTGTGGACAGTGTCAGTGATGAGTATGAAAAAGTGCACTAAAACACGCTCTAATTCAGTGTATTTCATCTTTGATTAAAGCTGGTGAGGAGAAAAAATTTTTACTTGTGGGAATAACTCAAGATGTCATCTCTTAAGTGATCTGATGCTACCCTGAAGATTTATATATATATATATGTACACAAGAGGTATTGAAGAGCAGAAAAGATGGAGGAAGCAGAAAAGCGATAATACTGATGTGGTTATGTGTGTAAGATGAAAAGGATAAGTGTGGCCTGAGATGTAAATGGCTAATCTTTCAAATCAAATTATTATAACCAATTTGATTTGCTCACTTTTTGTGTGTATGATTCACACTCACATACAATTTTGACTGATTCATATTCGATAGATTTACCTTCATCACGATTCAGATTCAGATTATTATGATTATTAGGATAATTACATGCTGATGATCGAAGCTTGTTATTCAAAAGCTTCCATCTTTTTTTCCATCTTCATCGAGACAACCATTCTATTACCTTACACCTAGGTCGTTCTGATTCGAATTGTTTCATCCATCCTTTTATTCTACTCTACAATCTTGTTTTTTCCACCAACTTTTTTTTCTCAAATTCATGATAATAAATTCATCATTCATCCATATTTGAAGATTTCAAAAATATTATCAGGTGCAGTCAACCCTTTTTTGCTCAAATATTATTTTTCTTTATCTCTCTCTCTCTCTTTCTCTCTCTCTCTTGCTCTTGATTGAATGTACTTTCCATCTTTTGTTCATTGCTCATCTGAGATTCTTCTTCTTATTATAAACTCATTATGTCTTTCTTTTTCTCTCTCCAGATGAGGAACACGCCAAAAATCTTATCAAATTAGCTCAAACAATGAAGCCAGCATTTAAAGAGGAGGTAAAAATTGACTTCCGACTTTATTTATTTGTTGATTCAACAATAAATAAAATTAATTATACTAATTTTTCACTTTTTCTTTCGTACACTTTTCTCTCATCTCTCCTTACTACCTTTTTTTGCCTTATCCAGTCATATCTTCCATTTCAATCCATATATTGTGGTGCTTTGGATCAAGACATCGAAAATAGTAATAATTGTAGTGCAAATTGTTCATTAATACTAGGACATAAATTTATCGAGCCATTGACAGCACGCCGTAATGAGCATGAAAAAATTCGTAAACAGATAAAACAAGAATGGCAACGAGAAGTGAAACGTACTCATGATGCGGTGAACAATATGAGAAAAGCTCAAAATCTATATTACCAAAGACACCAAGAATATGAAAGAGCTCGAACCTCTTTGCGTACTGTGGAAACAGGGACCGAAGGACTTGTCGATCAAAATAAGATCGATCGAAAGCGTAAATTGGACGAAGAAGCTTGTGCTCGAGCCCAAGAGGCTGAGATCAGTTACAGGAATGCCGTAACTGAAGCTAATGAGCGGTAAGCATTAGCAATTGAAGTGATGAAATTATCAGCACAATCAAATTCAACTACTCACCATCTTGGTTAGCGTCATTGTCAGCGTTGTCATCCCTTTAGCACTGAACTAACTGTGATAGTAGTGTAATAGCCAAGAAAAAATTCTCTATCTCACATCTCGCTTGGGAAATGAATAGAGTGGCATTCTTGAAGATGGTTTGATATTCCAACCCAGCTTCAAATCTTTGAGCTTACCTTTTCACTCAAGCATCACCTTTCTCTACCATCTTATCCATCTATCATATCTTCTTCTACTTACACACATCTTTTACACTTACTTTCAATTCGTTTCGCTTGATGTATTCTTCAATATTGCTGAATTGCGAGAATAGATTTTTATTTCTAATTCATTTTCCAAAAGTCCAGCAACATAATCAGAAAACATGCCATTTCCTGATTTAACAAGCTGAAAATCACTGAATTTATATATATACACTCGTCAAATAGATTCTAAAATTGCCAATCGAACTGATATTATCATCATCTTCTTCTCTATCTTTTTTTCCAGGACACGAATTAGGGAAGAAGTGAAAAAAGAATTACTCATACGAATTCGAGAGCTATTACATCAATGTGATCAAACTTTGAAAGCAGTCACAGTAGCATACTTTCAATCTCAGCACACTGTTTCCGCTCCTTTGCCTGTGCAGTTTCAAACTCTATGTGAAAGCTCTAGATTATACGAACCCGGAAGTCAGTATATTGAATTCGTTAAACGAATTAAACAGCCCTCAGACACTGATGGTCAATTAGTAGTTTACAAATTTGAGCCTTACGATGGTGGTCCTAAGAGTGGTACACGACAAGGTCGAAGTGCTTCCGAATCGGACTCAGGTGAAAGTGGTGAAGATGCTCGGACAAGTCCCAAAGCAAGTACATTGACAGTTTCTTCTGGAGAAGAGCATGAACTGGATATTGAATCTCATCGTAAGTATCCACTTTGAAAATATTTCCTCTCACTTGCTCGCTTATTTGATTTTCAAACTTACTAGTAAGCTTGCAGTGATGAGGGATAAATAATCGATCACTGTTCAACATGGAATCCTCATGCAATTCATCATCTGCTCAAGGAATGATGTCTCAATAAGGCGATAAGATATTTCTTCAAGAATAGGCAAGCTCACCCTCTAGGCTTGTGACATGGGATTTACTTTCCATCAAAAATTATCATGACTTTTGACAAATTTGTTGAAAGATTTTCGTTCTAGCAAGCAAAGATGGGCTGATGAATTGCATAAGAACAAATTTAGATTTACATGGAAATTGCACCAAAAACTCTTCAATAATTTGAATGGATGATTTTTCTCTCTCTCAATTTAGGCGACACTGGCAGCGGAGCCAATATGAAGAGTTCCTCATCGAAAGCTTCGCAAAGTCATCACTTTCGACGATTGAAAGCCCCATCAAAATGTCGAGAATGTGATACTTACGTTTGTTTCCAAGGACTTGAATGTACTCAGGTGAGTTGAATTTGAGGATAAAATTGTGTGACATTAACCATTCAATTTTGTATGAATAACATTCCAAAAGTACATCTTTCTGATATGATTGTTCACCTTCTCTTCACTCTTTTTAGTGTGGACTCACCTGTCATCGAAAATGTCTCGCTGAACTCAACATTGCCTGTGGGCATAGAAAAGACCATCGTAGAATGACCACCTTTGGCGTGGATCTCAAATCAGTTATAGATGATATTCCATATTTAGTGGTCAAGTGTGTATCGGAATTGGAGAAAAGAGGAACCAATATCAAGGGAATCTATCGAGTCAGCAGTGTCAAGTCAAGGGTTGAAAAGTTGTGTCAAAATTTTGAAAATGGAGCTGAACTTGTGGATATATCGGAAGTTTCACCCAACATAATAGCAAATGTTCTCAAAAATTATCTGAGACAATTGCCAGAACCTCTAATGACATTCAAATCTTATCCTGATTTTATACAAATAGCCAAACAAAATCCTGCTAGTTCTCATGATTGTGAAGATGATTCCGAAGTAGCTGATAGAATTGTTTCTCAGCTGAAAAATGCTGCTTCCAAATTACCACCGATACACTTTCGAACTCTCTCCTACTTATGTCATCACTTAAAGCGAGTCGCTGAAAATCATCTAGTTAATTCAATGACCCCTTCAAATTTGGGAATTGTTTGGGGTCCAACATTATTACGATCTAGTGAAACAGCCTCGTTAAGCTCACTGGTGGACACTGCTCATCAAGCGAGAGTGGTTCAACTGTTGATCACATATGCTGATCGAGTTTTTGGTCCTCCAGAATCAATTGGTACTGAAAATAATTCAGTTGAAGAGGCTGAAGGTATAGAGTTACCCTACGATTGTGTTGAAGAGGATGTTGATCCATCTGAATGTACCATGACGATGACCATTATTCGAGCCTCAAGTGAAGATACGATGGACAACTCTTCTGATAGTTCTTCTACTCGAATCAGTCGTGGAGGAAGAGTAATGGACTTTTCACCGATAAATAATAATAACAATAATAATAATAATATCAACAACAATAATCCGGAGAAGGGTTCCCACTCTATATACCCATCGAAATCATCATCAGTGATAAAGCTCTCTGGGCAGCAAATTTTGACAAGTTCTTTTAATCCTTCTAAATCTCTCAGCGAATGTAGCACAATGAATGCTCGGCCATCAATAAATGAGCTGAGAAGACAATTTTTTACTGGTTCTCCAACTCAACTTCGCTCTCTACCTACCACTTCGAGTGTTTCAAGTTCATCATCATTATCGTTACCACATGCATCTTCACTTTCCTCTTCACCATTAAATTCAACATTTTCGCTTTCACAGCATCAACCGAAAGTCAAAAATTCTCTCTCAAGCCTATCAAAAAGTTTGTCACATTCATCTTCATCACAAAGTATCGATCGATCTTTGCGAAACAAAGGCGACGATAGCGAGCTCAAATATATTTGAATTATGTGTTTATGTTATTAAAAAATTTGGAATGATTGATTGTTGAAGAGCAAAATATGTGAAGAAAATTTTCTCGTTAATTAAGAAAATTTTGAAATCGATATGAAAAGTATTTTGTGATTATCTGGTTGATAAAAGGGTTGAAAAATAATTGTTGCGACGTATGAATGCAAAGCTCTCTTTTTTGCTCTTGGAATATTTATTTTGTTTGTAAAATATCTCCCTAGTCATCAAATCACTGTACCAATAAACCATAAGAAAAATTCTCACAGAAATTTTTACGCTTCTGATTGTCATTCGGGAAGAGGAATTTCAAAATATCCCTTCAATAATCCAAACGAACAATTCATTTAAAATCTTATCGAACATTCTCAATCGAATTTCTTGAGAACACTTCCGAAAAAAAGCTGGAAATTTGATAATTCCAAAATCAGATAGTGATGGTTGTATTGCAAAAAGCTTAATCAACCACTCTCCTGAAGCTTGTTGAGCTAATCTGAAATTTAATTCAGAATAATTTTTCTAACTCATCACTACATCTTCTTGCTATCAGTGATATTTGGCAAACTGCTCGAACAGAAGTTTCAAATATTTTCCATAAATTTCGAATGCTATAGCACTCGCTCCGCTGAATCAAACCCCAGTTCAACATGAAAGAGCAGAAAAATTCTGCCACTATGCTTAATAGGATCAGAAATCGAAAAATTTTTTCTCTTCAAACTGATCTCATGAAATCGAGAAAATCGAGAAAATTCGGCGATCAGATGGAAGACAAATGCAATGCAATATCTTGCTCAGTGCGCCACCAGAACAGCATGAAGAGTGCTCACAAGCATTTTTATTGCATGTATTGCTTTTTGCAGTGACCGAATCAATACACTGTGTTGACTTTTTTATTTTATTTTAAAAATGATAAACAAACACTTGTCGTGAGTTTAAATTGTGATTCGAAATTATCAATGGTATAAATTGGTGTATGCCCTGTTATCAATATCTTTTTGGTGTATCATCTTTTGAATTTGATAACCATTATCATTTTCCTCTCCCTCTGTCTCTCGGTCTCTCTCCTGATTTGATTGTATTGTTTTGAGACGGGCGTGTTTTTCTGCTCATTACAATTCCCTAGACATGAAGAAGACTACAATCGCATTTGATGACAAAAATCTTTTATGTCAAGCCCAATGTGGCTATTATGGGAATCCAGAATGGGATGGATTTTGCTCAATGTGTTACAAGAATCGTAACTCACTTACCAGAAATGAAACTTGCATAATTGATGGTAGAAGTCTCTATCTTCCAAGGTAACTATCGTTGACAAAGGCGATAATCAGATTGGTATCCAGTCACTTTAATTTTCTCTCTTTCCCTCGGTTGTATGTGTTTTGAGTGTCCGCCATTCTCAATATTTCAATGTTGTTATGATGAAGTCACAATCTCTTCCATCTCCAACTTATCCCAACTCAGATCTAGAATTACCATCCAGTTCAACACTTTTCATTTCTTCTCTATTCCGTTTACCTTTCCTTAGGAACGTTTCACCATCGTCTGTAGCCGATAATCTAACTGATCATCGATTGTCACCAACACCTGGATCTTTTATCCACACCAGTGGTCAACAACATCATTCTCAACATTTATCCTTGAGCTCATCGCCAACAGCCACCAACTCATCAGGCTCTGGATCATCATTCGAAAAGTTTGAAGAAAAGAAGCGACAGCAGGTTGAAAAACGAAGCAAAACACTGAGAAGTATTTTCAAGATTTCATCGAAAAATTCCGCTTCCCTGCCTGGTAGAGAAAAAAGTCCCAATGGTACATCAAGTGTTATCAACAATTCGCTTCCCATGGCCGTTTCTTCCAAATTGACACCGTTGAAAAATCAAAATTTTCTCAGTCTGGATACCTTGTCTCTTGCTGGTGATGATGTGCTCAGTAGAATGATGTCTGATGCTCCGATCGATGATATACATAAGCAAGTTAGTAAGATTGTGACTAAACTCCACTGCCTTGGTACCATTGAGGAGATGAGTGAGATAGTGTATGAATTTTATCAATCAATGATGGAAAGATTTGAATCTCATGCCATTTATAAAGATACCGACTCTGACACCATCGAGCAGTTAGTGGATTACACAGAAAGGCATTTGCTCACACTGATGTACAATTTTGTTTTCACACGTATTCTCACCGAAGATGAAGAGAAAGATTTGAGTTTACAAAAGCGGATCAAAAGTCTCAATTGGATCATGACACAACACTTGGACATTGAACTGGATCTTCGTGATTTGCAAATAAGAGATCTAATGGATCAAGCAATATCAGACATCATTGAGATGGGTTCCAGACAGATACCATTGGAAAAGTTGGAATGTATTGTACGCTGTTCTAAGTCAATTTTCAATATGCTGCAAGTGTGTCGATCATCTGAACCTGTTAGTGCAGATCAATTTCTTCCAGCATTAGTCTATATTGTGATAAAAGCCAATCCTCCTCTTCTTCATTCAAATATCAAATTTATCAATCGTTTCTCAAATCCAAGGCGCTTGATGTCTGGTGAAGCTGGCTATTATTTCACCAACTTGTGTTGTGCAGTTGCATTCATCGAGAAATTGAATGGCGAATCACTCAACATTCCTGAAGAGGATTTCAAACGATTTGTCAGTGGTGAAGAAGTTCCTCCAGGCTCAATTGAACAATCTGCATATCTTAGTGAGCCTTTGTGCATAATGTATTCCAATGCCAAAATGTTGAAAGATGTTGAAGAAAAACAAAGCGACTTTGAGCATCAAATATTCCAACTGAAGAGTGATATGAAAAGTTTCCGTGACGACATGATGTCGAGGATTAATTCTGTTTCGAAAAGTCCACCTATGACTGATCCTCACTTGAGAGCACTTCGAAGAAAAGTCTATAGTGCGCGAATATCTTCGGATTGTTCAGCTTTTCTGGATAGTGAGGAGGCTGATGTTTTGATTGATATTCCTGGAGAGAATAACTCTGGTAGTTTGACTTCTAGTAATCTGATGAATGATCACAATGGAGCTCAAAATAGCCAAATTTCAAGTAACGATGGGATTGATTCTCTAATCATGAACGATCAATTCGATTCAACTCCTAATGATATGAATTTACCAGAGCCCCTCTTACCCCAAATAATTCCAAAGTAAAATTTTGTTGAGCCATTTATTCATGGTTATCGATGCCACTTGTTGATGGCATCTTTTTTTCCTTTAAAGTTTCATTTTTACCTTGTTACACTCACAGAGAGAATTAACCACCTATAGGTTTACAATTTTTGATTGTTATTTATTAATTTCTCCCTAGTCCACAGATTTCTTACAATAAGTTCAAAAACGACTACATGTCTCAATAATTTTTCCCAGATAAGACTCATTTCAGTCATTTATTCTAAAATCGAATGAACAACGTGTTCTTACGAATAAAGCCTTTTTTGATGATTTAATTCATTAGTTTTTGTTTTTGTGGTTCAAAAATTAATAAAGCTTCCATTCATTATCTTGTATCCTGACTGATGCACTAAAGTTAGAATCGATGACGCAATAATCGATGTATCGAAAGTATGTAAACATGAGTCATATGTGAAACTCATTATGGAAGCTTTTCCAGTTCAGAAGAGAAAGATTGAGAGTTAATTTGCAAGGTTATTTTTGATTTATATTATATTCTACCATGTCGTTATCAGTTTTACGTGGTTTCATGATACACGGTTGTCGTGTTTTTCCACAAATTCTCCATAATCAGAATGTTTTTTCCACATCCTCTCAACTACAACGATCATGCTGCTCTGAGATGGATATAAACAAGTATGAAAAATTGAGCGAAGAAACTTTGGAAAGTTTAACTGAGCGATTCGAAGAATTGGTTGAAAGTAATCCGAGCATATCTGATGTAGACGTTCAACTTGGGGTGAGTGTATCATCATCATATTAGTCATCAAGAGATATCTGATCATGAAGATCTCAGTTTACATTGTGTTCATCTGATTTCCTGTCTTTGATTTTTCATACTAGAATGGCGTTCTAACTGTTAGCTTTTCGAGCCATGGAACTTATGTAATTAATAAACAAGGGCCATCTCGTCAGATATGGCTATCATCACCAATCAGTGGACCAAAACGCTATGATTGGGTGGATGGAAAATGGATATATAAGAGAGATCAAGTTTCTCTACAAGCTCTGATGAGTCAAGAAATATCTTCAATAATTGGTAAACAGGTGAATTTTGAAGAGGATTAGTTTAATTTTATCTCAATATTATCATCACCTTGTAATTGTATAACAACAGCCAAATATAAAAATGACAAATCGCGATGTACAGTTCATCATTAAATTTAGACAGTTTCGAGATATAGTTCATCCATGTTTCAAGAGAAGAGAATTGATTCTTAGAATCTTGAAGATTCTAAAGGATCAGCCAGTTTCCGGTAGTAATGTCAGTCATTGGATACGAAACAGTTTGAGGAAGCAATTTCCTCTGATATTGCTAGTATGTATTCGGAGAATCGGGAAATGCAGTTAAGCAAATATTTATTATCATCTTCATCTTTATGAAATCGAGCTTTCTTCATTATCGATCATATAAAATGTCAGAAATTCAGTTCAATTAGAATATACTTGATTGCAAATCAGTCCTTATGACCGAGAAGAACAATTTTGAAATTTAATGCGTTTCTCCGGGTTTTTTGGCAACTCTCTTTAGCTCCATCATGTTCGTAGAACTGATAGGAGATCCTATAATCGATAGATGGTCGATTCGGGTTGTTTCCGTATTACCTTGATTATCTTTGACAAATATCTATGGATAAAAGGAAAGACGAGCTCAGAATTAATTCAAAATCTTAGGGAAACTATCCATCGATCATTTACCTGGAGGTTTCGAACATTTTGAAATTTAACGTATTTCAACGGCACCGGTGTCGATTCTGATAGATCTTTTGCACTCAAATCGAGCATTTGGACACATTCCATTGAGTCAGCAGCATCAAAGTCGAGAGTTCGAGGCTGATTGATGAACAGCTTCAATGTTTTCGGACCTTTGTCAGCAGGAGCTTTGATGAGAATTGAATGGAGTTTGACATGCTGTGTAAAAGTGAGATTTATAATCAACTGCTCATCACAATCTGATTCTAGATATGAAGATGCAGAGGAAGTCAGACAACCAGCTAAATTGTGATCATCTGATTCGTTGAGACATTCTGACTCGGATTTGTTTATCATCGAATTCAAGTCTATATGACCTGGAACGTTACAATTGCTTTGTCCAGCGTCTCCACTATCAGAGGCCAACTCTCTAATCTTGGATTCCAATGCTTCTGGATTTGCCCCAGTGATGGAGGCAATTTTCACTTTATTGCGATAGAAAATGAATGTAGGCATAGAATTGACTCCCTGGGAATGGGCAGTCTCTTGGCATTGGTCAACATCTACCTTGAGGAAGACCACTCCACGAGTATATTTATTGCTCAATTGTTCAAAGACTGGAGCAATCATTTGGCATGGCCCACACCTTGAATATTATGGAAACAAAGGATAGAATCAATCAATGAAAAGCCTCCGAACCTAACGAACACAAGTCACAGTGTACAAATGGGAAGGTTCCATCATCCACAAAGACCGTTGTGAGAATCAATTCACACCAAATCATTTCTCCATGACTATACTCACCATGTAGCTGTAAAATCAACTACAGCCAAATTACTTGCTGCATTTGCGAGTTCCGCGTGAAAACGAGCATCATTAGGAATAATTATGACAGGCATTTCTTGGGAAAGAGAGAGAGAAGAAAAGATATCCAATTAGTGAACATCAATCGGACATAATGCATCCAGCATCCACTTATCATATATCATATAAAATATCATATTTTTTCTCACCACACAAGAAAAATTTTGCTCAAAAAATTAAAACAAACGACTGTCAAAGTGTAAGCAGTGAAAAATATTTACCGGATGAGCGTCAAAACACAATGTTTGAATCCTCAAATGACAACCAACACTCAAATGATGTATCCACAAACAAATCCAATTGAACACCTCACCGATAGATGAAAAATTGATGGTAGCAATTGGAAAAGGTATCTCAATCAATTAAATCAAAACTACAATCACCTCAAGTACAGATGCAATTAAGGATTGTATATTAAATAAATTTCTTTTTGCATAATCCAAATGCAATGCATTTACATTTGATTTTAGTTCATCTTATTGAACACTAGGGTCAAAAGCAAGTTGAAGGAGTGAAAATTTTTGATCGCGCGCAGAAGCTTTAAGCTTGTTGATCTTGTGTTTTTGTGCCGAGATTGACACATTGATCAAGGTAGCCACTGTTTATGATTGAATTTAATCACTTTTAAGCGTCGATTGTATTGTACAAAGTATTGTAAATATAAGGGCTACAGTGGGGGCTGGTCGTTGGTGTGTGTCATAATGTTCGGTCAAAATAATGCCAATGTCAACCGGGCAAATGTGTTCAGTAGTGGCAATGTATTCAGTCAGTCCGCAAGTACACCCTCATTTGGTGGAACAACTGCTGCACCATTCGGCTCTGTGGCACCAAGTACTTCGGTATTTGGTACTGCTGGAACCAGCACTGGCACTGGTTTGTTTGGTCAACCGCAGACATCACAAACATCACTATTTGGTTCACCTACCACTCAAAATGTACCCTTTGGAACACCAGCAACCAGTAAGTATCTGTTAGGCCATGCTGCCGACAGAATGATGTGTGCTTCTTTTGTCGGGTGATGATGATGATAAATCTAGTGGGTTTTGTGTATGTCTCTCGATGTACTCATCATTCTAATCACTTTTTTCTCTTCGCCATCCCTTCCTTGTCCCCTTTGCCGCTGCTGTTTGATTACTTATTTCCTCTAGGTTCACCGTTTGGTGCAACCACAAGTAAGATTATCTTATTATTCTGGTTCCATCCGGTTCTCAGTATTGAACTCTCCTTTGCCCTGGAACTCCCTCTCTATTTTATGAATGAACTCTAATTTTATTTCACTTTTACCTCTCTCTCCCTTAGCTGGCATGGGTGCTCCATTTGGTGGAACTTCCACTCCACTTTTTGGTGGAGCTAATATTTCCAACACGAACAGCAATTCACTCTTCAATCAGCGCTTCTCGACGCCAACTGCATTTGGTCAACCTGCTACAACAGCTAATGCTCCTGTTGGTACAACAGTTAAATTTGTTCCTCTTAATGGTACCGATACTATGTTAAAAAACAATGTCAACACCACGATTAATACTCGACATCAGTGTATAACGGCTATGAAAGAGTACGAAGGCAAATCAATGGAAGAACTTCGTTGGGAAGATTATCAGGCTAATCGAAAAGGGCCCAGCACCCCTAATGTTTTTGGTACCTCTGTTCCTAGCCCCTCTTTGTTCAGTACGCAGAGCACCACAACAAGTCCATTTGCTAACAATGCGCTTTTTGGAACAAGACCTGCTTTCCCTGCAACGACAACATCTACAACTTCAATTTTCAACAATCAACCCAGTTTCAACAAGCCAGCTTTCTCTGGCTTTGCCACACAGACATCAACAATTGGCCAAACGAGTTTCGGACCTACCCAGACGCAATCTGTATTCGGTCCGACTGGTCAGTCCCAGCCCAACTCGATGTTACCCACAGGGCAAACTCAAACTTTCAACACCACCAATATGTTTTCATCTTCTTTGGCGAACACTCAACCCAGACCCACATTTGGACCTCAGACAACAACTTCGTTCTTTCCCAGCACCAGTACTGTTGCCTCCAAGCCCTTCAGTATACCCACAACTACCACAACGGGTTTTGCCATGGCTCCGGCGAGCACATTCACATTCGCAAATCCAACAACCACTGCTCCGTTATTCAGCACAACCGGTTTCAATGCCGCCTCAAATACATCGATGAACAAATTTAATTTTACTAATCCCATGCAACAAAATCCAACATTTTCGATGCAAAACAATCCAACTACCACTCCATTCAATTCTGGCGGTCTGTTCTCTAGTGGATCACTCTTTGGACAACAGACAGCTCAGCCAACATCTCTCTTCGCCAATCCTCTCCAACAAAATCAGGCCCAAGTACCTGCACTATCGCTGCAGCAGAGTGTATCCTACCAAATGCCAGCTTCAGAATTGCTCCTGAATCGCCTTGTTACGATGCCCTATGGTGACTCACCCCTATTTCAAAACAACTTGACAGCAATTCAATCACAGCAGATCAAATTTAATGCTGATTCTAAAACAATGTATCAATACAAAGCTGGTCAAAAAACTGCGAGTGCACCCAAAGTTCCTCGGAACATGAATCTTAACCAATTGAATACTTCTCTCCTCTTCGATGGTTTGGATGAAGAAGCTCCTGATGATAAAAAAACGGCGTCTGATATCTTTGCTCCTCGTAGAAGCATCAAACGACTGGTTCTCAAGCCTAAAGATTCCAATCAGAGCCCTTCCACGTCTCTCTCTAACAGTTCACCTCTGAGATCGAACATTTCGGGTGCAAAAGAAAATCTGACCAATAATACTATGACGGAATTGTTCAGCGAGAGAGCTGAAAACCGCACAAATTCTCTTCGTGGTGATATGTCAGGTGGTCTGGAAAGAAGCTCAAACTTGTCAATTGGAGGAGGTGTCGCTGATGAAAGCAGTGTTATTGGTCAATCAAATCTTGCTTCACCACTCAAATGTGGAGCTAAACTAACCAAGGCGGAATATTACACAAAACCTCCATACCAAGAATTAGACAAATATTATGACCAATCCCGAGATACTTGTGAAATTCCCTCTTTCACCATTGGTCGTGAAGGATATGGCTCGATCTGCTGGAACGAGCCTGTTGATATATATGGACTCAATTTCGATGAGGTAGTCCATATAAGGCGTAAAGAAGTGATAGTCTATCCGGATGATGATTCCAAACCACCCGTTGGATCTGGTCTCAATAAGCCTGCCCAAATCACCTTGCATCAAGTCTGGCCAGTGGATAAAACAACTCATGAGATCATTAAAGATAGTAACAGGTTGAAGACAATGAAATGGGCTGATAAACTAGAGCTTGCAACGATCAAATTGGATGCCTCATTTGTTGAGTATAGGCCGGAGACTGGATCATGGGTCTTCAATGTCAAGCACTTCAGCAAATATGGTCTTTTAGAAGATGAAAATGATCCAGAGGATCCAGCAGGTCAGAAATCAGGCAGCATTGTTGTTGCTGAGAAACCTGCAGATGAAAGTTTTCAGAATCAAAGAGCATCTTTTTCCGAAAGAATTTTACCGATCGACTTCGAACAATCTAATGTGCCCAGTGATATGAACGAAGAAACTTATGACTTCGAGGAATGCGATGATGATGACGATGAGTACATTTTTGATATAGGAGATAGTGCGGATCGATCTGGTGGAATGTATCCTAGCTATCATGATGGTATGAGATTTGCTCTCTTCCCAGAGGAGGACGAAAATGATGCAACAGATATCCCTGCTCACATCAAGAAAGCCAAGCTTAGTACTCACCATGATAATCAAAAATCGAAAGAAATTAGTGAATTGTTTCCAAACTATATACCCAAAGCCTCCTTCATTAAGAAAAGGGAACTTCAATTCGAGCCTGAAATCACACCTGCAGAACAAAAATGTCTCAGTGATATAAGCTCTGTCTGCTTACAAGTGTGTCCAAAAGTCAGATTTTTCAACGGATCCTCCAATTTCACTCTCATTCATTATGGAAAAGTCATGATTTACAATTTGGATCTCATACCTGATATCTCCAATCACTCACAGCGATTCGAGTCTCAATTGAAAGATTGTACTCAAGTTACACACATACAAGGAAAACTTCCATTTTCGGAAACAAAATCCATCGCTCATAATAGATACAATATTCAGCATCTCGAAAGGCTAGTGAAAGCTTTCTATGGTGAACTCTCCGAATCGAGTGAATATGGTCAACAGCAAGAGCGCTTGAATCATGTCATCGACTGGTTATCAGAACGCAACAGACTTCTCAAGAGACCCAAAAGCTCACCGTCTCTCGTAATATATCATTTGTGTTGTAACGATTTGAAAGCGGCTGTTGACGAAGCATTCAATTGTAAATGTCCTAAATTGGCTCTACTCATTTGCTCTGGCAACAATTTATATGTTAAGAGTTCATTGATCAAACAGTTAACTAGCTGGAGACAAAGTGGAGCAGATCAGTACATAAATCCAGAACTTCTCAAGATTTACATCATTCTCTCTGGTGGAATAAAGTGGATGATTAGCTCCAATAAGGAGATCGATGTTCTCGATGGTCTCACCTGGACCCAGCAACTTAATCTCATGCTAGTTTTTGCTACTCACTCGGGTCTTCAAGATTGTGTCAACAACTTGACAGTTAAGACAAACGACATCGAATATCACATCCTAGCTGGACACTCTCCCTTCCAGGCTATCGATGCAGCACCGAATCATCTCGAAGCATGGTTTCTCCATCAATCTTTGCAAAGTTATAAAGTCATCAATAATGATCCTCGAAGTGACCTGGTTCATCTAATCATGTGGTCTCAATTAATCTCCAAAAGCGTCACTCTCTCTTCATTCATAGCAAGCCATATCAAAGACGATTTGTTACGGGAATCAACATTAGCTGATTCAATCCTCTCCTATTCGCCAAAGTTCAGTCTCCAAGACGATTCATGGCTCATAAAAGATATGAAAATTCCTCCCCAATTCATTGCCCAAATGAAAGCTCTATACTACAAATGTCAATTCGATCATAAAAAGAATGCTTCACTTCTCTTGGAGGCTGAGAAGTGGGCTCAAGCGCATGATGCATTTGTAGAATTCATATTTCCTGAGCTAGTTATCAATGAAGATCAGGCAACATTGCGTCAAATCATCGATAAACTCAAGCCTCATCGAAAAGTCATCCCAAATTGGTACACCAACGGAGCTAACGTTTTCGACATTTATTCCCGAGCATTGATCAGCCAAAGCGATGCTGATCTCGATGGTTTCGATATTCACCGTCTCAAGTGCAGCAACGTTCGCCAAACACTCTGTCAGAGTGAAATGACTAGGAAAGTCAACAACATCACCATATCATCAACTGCCAGCTGCTATCCTTTGAATAGTCCTGTTCCACCAGACTATGCTCTAAGAGAGCTCAACTACAATTGCTGGGTCATGGTCGCTCTGCTTTCTCGTCGTTGAAAGCCATCCAGCAATTGAATTTTTCAAGATTGAAAATTCTGCAATCGTTTTCTTCAATTTTTTCTGAATCATTTGAATATTATCAATAAAGTTTCTCTTCATAAATAAGTTTGAGTTTCTTTAATTATTGAAAACAAGGTGTTTTCGTATTGTATCGACATAAGTAAGATTGCTTCTCTCATTATACAGAGAGTATAGCAGAGTTTTGAACACAGTTTTTGTTTCTTTTTAATAGAATCGACAAAAATTACGATGGCCAAGCTGTCGAGAAGGTTGAAAGAGCAGTCCTCCTTCTTCCAGTATCACAAGCTATCCATCGTTTTGCAACTTTTTCATGCCGTTTTTGTCTTTTCTGTTATTCATCAGGTCATAGCTTGGTTTTTCGGATAGAAGAGGAGCCAGTATTCGAAGATCTCTGGCTATCATTATACAACAGATCGAGATAGCAAAAACTTTCCGACAAAAGAAATCCGGCAAGACACCAGAGAAAAGTGGCCATACCAATTGAATTAGGAGATAGAAAATCATGGCCAAGAAGATTCTGTAGACAAAAATCGAGCTAAAAAGAGAAAAATGTGAAAATAGTTGGAGAAGAAAAGATTATTTTAGAGACAAGTTTTTTGGATAAAATTTCTCCCGATTGGGAAATATTCGACCTATTTTGAATCTATGGAGACTGAGATTCAACTTACATTAGATAACGTTTTTTAGCGCTTTTAATGCTCTTCTCAGACTGCTTCAAGATGTATCGACGTGTTCCCATCCAGAAAATATCGCAAATATCGGAACAGCTGAGTGCGCTTTTGGATAACCTATATTCATCCAGATCAGCAGGACTCATTGATCGAATCATTTCCAAAGTATTCTCACTTCTGAATATCCATTGACGTTCGCCAAAATATTTCATTGCATCAACAGCAGCGTGCATTTTCTTAACGTTTCGCAATAACCTAGGAAGATAAGTAATCAATCAAAAAGTTCAAATCTGATCCTTTTTCTTACAGAGGTCGATGTCCTAGAATGAATATTATGATATCCAGTAGGAATGCATAAATGGTGTGATAAAAGAATCTTTCGACCAAATATTTCCATCTAGGTCTATCGTTGAATCGGCATGGTTTGTGGTTTGGTCTCATCACAATTGAAGGAGGCGCTTTCATAAAGCTTCGTTGTCCACTTTTCAAGAATTCATAGGAATCCCAATCTCCTTTGATGAAGTCTTTTCGAACCAGATTGAAAATTTTGAAATTGGTCTTCGATTTGGACACAAACCATGGTGCAGCGAGTACTCCATATGCAACCACATCTACGGGCACAAAATCGGTTGTGGTCACAAAATCATAATCAATAACACACATTAATCCGGTGCACCACAAAAGAGCCAAACTCATTGGCCCGTTGATTGAATCAACCCATCCTGGGACTGGGAATTCGAATGATGGAGCAACAATTGATGGTCTCACAATGGACACCGTTTTGTTGTACTTGGTCAAACCGTGGACTATATGTTCCGCAACTGCCTTGGAGAAAACGTAGGAGTTTGGTCGACCCTCGAAAAGCTCTTGGGCAACCATTTCAGCTGTTTCGTCACCTAAAATTCTATGACAGATTAAAGAATCTATTGCATCAAATCTGAATACAAAATTAATGTATAAATACCTGAAAAGATTGATGATTTCATGGGAAGAAATTTTTAGAGGGTAAAGTTTTTCATCTATCTCGGTGAGATGACAATTTGAATAAGCTGAAGAAACGTAGACGAAGCAATCCAACTTTTCCATCTTGCTAGCCAAATCAACCAAAATTTTGGCTGAGTAGACATTATGTTGCATATTGTACCTGATTATATGATAAAATATCACAATTACCGACAGATAGCGAAAATTTTTACATCTTACCTGACAGTGGCAATGAATTTAACGCTTGCGGCCACATGAATTATTAAGTTCACGTGACTTATCAGCTCATTTGTTTCATTCTCTGTTAATCCGAGATTTTTTTCGATTGCATCCCCTTCAATCACTCTTATTTTGTGAATCAAAGATGTTGAAATGGGTCGAAATGAGAAAGGACGATCGTTTATCATCTTCTCAAATCTCTCAGCACCACTGATACCATTTTTTGGTCGAATAAGAATGTAAACTTTTTCAATGATACCAAGAGAGTCAAGAAGTTTCGCTAAAATGACCTATTCGATTGGGAAATTTTAATAAAAAAAAAGCTTATTTTTAGATTCAGACCGAAAGAAATTTTATTTACCTTCCCACAAAAACCTGTTGCACCAGTGATCAGTATAGATTTTCCGCGATAATAATCACTGATCGAAGATTTAGAATCAACGAGTAAATCATTGTTATTGTTATTGATATTATTGATATTGAAAATTTTTTCACTCATCTTGGATAAACAATTTACACTCAGCGTTCAAGTGAAATGTAGAAACTGATTGAAGATCACTTTTCGGCAGTAGAACTGGAGGATTTTGAGTAACCTTCAAACTGGCCTATTGATTGGTACCACTTCGGATGGTCACTCTTACAACTTTCACTAACGCTAAAAATTGAAGGAGAAATGAGGAAGCGTATCTATCACCATTTATCACGGTTTAATCGTTATTGAGTTGACCATCATCAGTTGAATAGCATTTCAAAATGAAAATGAGCCTGTGATAGTTTCAAAGCGGATGCTTGCTGACATCTGATAGGAAGCTCGATTTTCGCCATTCAAACGTCGTTTTTTTGGTACTCAAATGATTTTTCTCCAAATTTATTGAAAAGGTAGAATAATCGAATATTTTCCCTGAACAATCTTCCTATGTAAGACTTCGATGGAGAGGAACCGGATTAATTACTATCATGATATATTTTCTCTGCCTTCTAATATCCATAGAACTCCATAAGTTTCAAGGCAAATCAGATTTTTACCAAAGTTTTTTTATTGCACATTTTACCTTGAGTCAGAACATCTCTAGCTTGCGCAATTTAAAGTTAGCTAATGAAAGTTGGTTGAAAGTTTTTCACTATCTCTCATAAAAGAGCAATTCGCTACCATTAATGAGCTTCGAAAGTAGACAAGATAGTGGTCAAGTGGGCCAATGGAAATCAAAGATTTATGTGAGATCTCAGCATTTATGGTGGGATCGTTGAACCGTCTGAAACTTGCTTGTCGAATAGTTGATGGATGAAGAATTTAATGAACATTTGAGGTAGAGGGAAAGCATGTTCTTTAGCTATAATTTACAACTTTCAAGACAAAAAGAGTGAAAATTTCATCAAGTTAGCTCAATCAAATTGAACAAAAACTTTGTGTGTTGAGGTCAGAAGTTTGACACTTCTACATGTTTATGTTATGTTATAAAGCATCCGCAAGAAGGGTGTTTATGTTTGGAAAGCATCATTATTCATCTCTACAGACTTTCTTTTGAGAGTTCAAGGGCTATTTTCATCACTAATTATGATCGGGAATATTCTGATATTCAGGATACTCGAAGAAAAGATAGGGAAAACGAATATGACAGTCGCAATGAGACGTTACGAAAAGTTAGAAAAAACTTTACCCGTGAGAAGAATTCTTCACGGGTATTGAATGATAGTCTATCGACTTGATAAATTGAGCTGTAGATGAGCCAATGAGATGAATATTATGAATAATCTTTTGAAGAGTCTGAAGTTTCACCATATTACATATTTCCCTCATCTTCCATCTCTCTTCACACGCAGACATAGCATCTTAGATTACGCAAATAGAAGTTGAACCAAAATTTGACGGTTGAAGATTCAATCGCCAGTAACAACTAAACAGTGGAATCTTTTCACTTATTGCGATACAAACTCATCGGGCGTAAGCTAAAACTATTCCAATCTTACCCTCAAACAGATTAGAGCTTTTCTTTCTGAACAATGGTTACATTGGTGAGTGAGAACGTGTCGAGCTTAGATCCTGTAAATATTGTAGCAAAGAGGAAAGAAAGAAAGTAAGAGAACTGTTGTCATTTATTGTTGCCCAGGCTGGTAGAGATAGAGCCATTCAGAGCCATATTCACCATGAATGGTTCGTATGTTAGCCTAAAATTCAAATGCGGAACATCGAGCCCGGGAAACCAATTTTGGACCATCTCCCGTACACCTATGGTATATTCTGGGGACACAAGATGAGGATGTCTCATCAGCATGCTGCATCATTCTCTCTCTCTCTCTCTCTCTCTCTCTCTCTCTCTCTCTCTCTCTCTCTCTCTCTCTTTCTTTCTTTCTATTTCTCTTCCTCATGCTTTCTACTCGATATTTAGAAACTCAGATAGGCTCTAGTATTTCGGCGACATGCCAAAAGAATCAAAGCATTCAGATTGTTTCAACATTTTCTCTCTCTCTCTCTCTCTCTCTCTCTCTCTCTCTCTCTCTCTCTTCTGACTCCATTGTATGGGCCCTCTCTCCGTATTTTTCCATCTTGGAGACTGGTTCATCTTTCCGGCTGCATCGTGTTCATTTTCAGCCATTCAAAATGACAAGTAATTAGTTGAAATCCATCTTACTCGAACGTATTTCGACTTGTCGTTTGGAGTCAAAGATTAAGCAAAAGTCGATCTCAACTTGTCCAAGAATCACGGTTGCTTGTCATGAATATACTGATTTGCCATCGCTTAGCAAAGGTACTCCATTCTCGCCTCTTGTCGCCTCATGGTCTATCTTGGCGATGTTATAATCGTAAGAGAATGATATTCTTGCAAAGTTTTGCTTAAAAGAGGAGAAAAGTTAAAAGTTGTAATTTCGAAATCACTGAAGAATATCTTGATCGAATGCGCGGGAAAAAATTATGAATACATAGTAGCTTAATGTAGCTTAATCAAATACAATCCTTCTACACTTTTTACACGCCAACATAGTTGTGCACGATTCACGTTTCATTCATAAGTTGAATAAGATAATGAAGAATCATGAGTTAATGAGGTTTTACTCAACTGGCAAGAAGACTCTCATCACTGTGAGCATGTGGTGCTGTGACACAAGTTAGTTAAGTGAAGAAGCTGATGAAAGATGGTGAAAAATATGTCACTCATCATAATCATTTCCCGGGGAGAACCGGAGAATGAAGTTTATGAAATATCTGATTCTTTTTGTCTGCTCCTTCCCATGTATTTTTCTAACAGTACTTTGAGCTCTCTAATTTTAAAGTTCATTAACCTTCGGATGGAAGAAATCCATTTTATCATACAGATATTCAGATCGGTGGAAATTTTCTTTTTCTTCAGTTTCATAATTCGAAATCAAAACCTAGAGAGTGAAAAACTTTGGAAAGCTCAAGATTATTTGTTGGCTTAAAATCACAATTTTGTGACAATTTTGTCATCATAAATTGAGATTGGATCATATTCTTGTCCAAATATGACTCAAAAAAGTATTTAAAACATCGAAAATTGAAAGTTATATGGAAAATGGGAAGGAAAATGGCACAAAATTATATTTAAGATGTATTTTTAGCAATAAGTAGATTCGATGAACTGATTCTGAGCATCTTGAGGAAGAAAAAGAAAATCAAATGAAAAATTAGACAAACCAATCGATGAGACAACCGAAAAAATTTTAAAAGTAATTCAAATCTTTTTAGAGCATCAAAGAAGTGAAATCGTAGATGCTAAGAAATCAAACTAGAAACTCGAATTTCTGTACTCATCACCTTCAGAATGTAAAAAAGATCCCAAGAATCTACCATGAAATGAGCAAATAGAGTTGCTGCATTGATGAAATATCCAGCGAAAAAAACAGTAACTCTAATGATGAACACTAACTCAGCTTGTAAAAAAACAAAAATAGTATCATCAGTAAGTGATAACATTTCATTAAAACAAAGAGTGGATGTGCAAACAGATACCTCACTTCACCTCTGTCTTAATCTTGCCTCTTTTTCTGCAAAATCAGCAAAAAATCTCATAAGAATGCAAGAGACGAATGATTCACCTTGATACTGACCTTTCTCATTCAAACTTAACCGTTGAGTGAGAATTAGGGGATTGAGCATTCAATGACATCTTGTCTAAAATCATTGCTTTGACCACTTTTACTGATAAGCTACATCATGAAATGAATTCTTGAGGAATTCATTAGACTATGACTAGATAAGCTCACTGCGTATGCTAATACATGTAAAGTAGGAATGACTTTATTTTCTAAACTGTTTTCCTAAATGTTTCATCACCGCTTGTTTATTCAATAGTTTTTTCTTATTTTCTTAGAAAATAATTTCCGTTCGAGTAAAATCATGATGAGTGATACTAGAACAAATTGAAGTAAAAAACAGCAAAAACCGGGGAAAATGATGAAGTACAGAGTAAATGAACGATATGAGAGAGAATCTTCGCTCTTTCCCATTATATTCCTTCTGGAACCAAATTTAGAGCAGAATAGAGGAACATAACAGAGGAAAATTTTGAGAAGAACAATTCGCATAAACGCAAAAACAGGAATCCATGAAAAATTGACCGAATTTTTTCTTCCGCTCTTGCAGGAGGGGGAGAATATGAGCTTAAAATGTACAGATGTACAGCGTTAGAAATGATTCTGATTCATTGACTGTCTATCTTCATGATACAGCTCCAAACTTCAATCTTTTAAAAAATGATAGCTTCTATCTTTCATCAAGAACCAGAACATATATACACCGAGAAAACAGACTGAAAAACCGGAGTAGTAAGCGAGACAAGATCTACATATAATGGGACGTTTTGTATCGAGCTTCACGATAGAGCTTCTCCTCGACTTTAGCTTGTCTTTTTTTGGCTCCATTTTCAGATCTATTACCACTCTCTGATGGCTGATATAGCAAGAGAGGATATTTTCGGCAAAGCTTTCACAGGTACAAGAAAGAAAAGAGAGAGAGAATGCTAGGGAAGATGCTAGGGAAAAATTTCTTTCTCGAGTGATGTGTTTTCGAAATCTCAAAGAGGAGCCAAACTGACGAGCTGATGGATTGCATTGGAATAGCGATTAATGAGGATGAATGAGTATTTGCATGTGGTGATGTTCACCATAAGTTGTATGCATAACTGAACGTAAGTTTCAATTACAATCAACAGTGATCAATGCGCTGATCACCATGAGAATATAAATTTGAAACAAATTGTCTAAATACAGAATAAAAATGAGTTAAAGTAGTATAAATGATTGGATGAAAAGTAAATTCTGAACTCAAAAATGATGAATTTCACAAAATTTCTGGAATTATCGTTTAGGTGAGAGGCGTGACTCTCTTTAAAAACCGCCTCCAAAAACATCATCGAGGAGAGAAGTTGAGTTGGACCATAAAGCTTAGGCAGACACCAGCTTATAGTAGAAGAAGAAATAGTAAGAGTATGTAAAATCAGCTCTTGAATATTTTTTTCTTCAGTGACTTCATCGTGAAGAAATTTCATTGGATTCGGGAATTTTTTCTCGAAACCGGAGGCAGAAAGAGACGGTAAATGCTCCATATTATACATAGAAGTTGATGAATTTTATACACCAGTGAAATTAGAGTTAGATGACCGAGTTTTGATTTCTTGAGAATATGTAAGGAAGCTGAGCATCCAAAAATAGAGGCAGTTTGAGTAAGCACTATCACAATCTGGAGGACTCGGGACGAAGAATTTTAGGCACTTCGTTGGGATTGATAACAACGGACGCAATAAGGGATCACCGAGAGTCGACTAATTGGTGGGTCATTCGGTGCTTTTGATTAGAATGTCACAGAACTTGAAAATATTCTTTATTGAGCTAGACCTCTTTAGGCATAGAATCACTGGAAGAAGCCAAATCTTCAAGAATTTCTTTGAAAACAACAGAGTCCACATTTTGACCCAGCATATAAAGTAAGAACCAGTCCCCAATGGTTGTTCGCCGAACAATGGTGTGTAGATGGTCTAGTTGTGAGAGATTGAACTTAATATTGAGAAGATAAACTCGTACTGGTGGACAAGCAATCACAATTAGATGAATGAAGATCATGATTGATGTCATTGATGCCAGTATGAGAAACCAGAACCAGATGAAAATGAAGATTTTCTCATTGATTATGTTGAGAGGAAGTAAGCACAAGGCATCCACCGATACGATGCTTGCCGATGCACCATATTTATAAAAGCGACATTTGGTCACTTTTGGAAAGATCCTGGTCATCGGATCAATCCTATTTTCTTGATCCATTTGATAGAATTCAATCACTTCTATTCCATATCTGAGAAATTCTCCTTCAAAAAATCGATCCAACAGGTACATTTGTCCAGTAACGTTCAGAATGTACAGAATCTCTGTGATGAAGAATCTGATGAAAAAAGATGAGAAGCTTATAAAATCAAATTTCAAGGGAACCAGTTATGTATCAGACATAGTCTAGATTTTCAAGGGAACTCATGATTGATAATATTCCAAGGATGTAAAGCTTAGCTAGACTTCGATTTGAACTATTCTCGTAATACCTCAGTCATTGGTACTTCGATACGGAAACAAGATCACTTCATCATCTTTCACACACAAGACAAGCACAAAAAAGTGATGCATGAGTTTTTTGGAATCGTACACAGCCTAGTAAGTGAGCCCAGTAGGCATCTTTTCCAAAATATCGATACGGTAATTAATGACATGCACAAGTTTCTCATGACTCTGATGATTGTGGAGCTACATTTGGATTATGTACTCAGCTATATACAGAGAAACTATGAAGAGAAGAAGATAAGATTGATAGAAGCTTTCAGAGGATGAAGAGAAGACCCGAAAAATTGATTAACTTCACACATAATCGTCATAGAGCTAGGGAGAGAAGCATTTAGTCATAGATCGTTAGAAAGGGTAGCTCAAATCACCTAACCATTTAGAACCTAAAAGGCTGTTGTAGGCATGAATTTGTTAAAACACTGTTCATGTGAAGAGGTTTTTTTCTTTTTTCTTTCTTCCCTCTTCGCATTTTTGCAACTAAGTGCCAGGCGAAGGCCTGCCAGCAGGCCTCACCAATGACTCCATTTATACGGATAATTCATTACGATTTACACCACTTTTACATTAATTGACGGAGAATCGGGAAAGAAAAGAGAAAAAAATCATCGAATTCTTGGTGTCACCAGGAGCGTAGCGGGTTTTCAACATGCTCCACTTCAACCAGAATCTAAATCTAAATCCATAGAGTTTTCTTCTAAGAGAAAGTTTCTTGCCCTCTCTTCCACTCTCTTCTCTCTCTCCAGGGTTGCTTTCTTTCTCTCTCCCTTAGCTGAACATTATCATCATGCTATTCTCTGTTCACTTTTTCCTGGCTTCTCTAGGCTTTCAACTCGCAATATTAATGGATTAACTTGGGAGACTTGACGGAACTGGATATGATGATTTCGACGAAAGTCACTTAAAAATGAATTCCATGCACAACTCAGCATCCCTACCTGGCAGCGTACCAATCATGATGGCCTTTGCTAGATTGAAGATAATCCACCAGAAGCTTTTTCTTTTGGCGTTTCTCTACATGTCATCGTGGTCGGAATCAATTGTCAGCCCCAACAGTCATCGATATGAGTAGGTTCCATCATCATCATTAGAACATGAGAACATGGGAACGGACATGAAAGTGATGGAAATAATGGCAAAGAGTAGAGAGAAAAAGAGAGAGAAGAAAAATATACGTTAAGCCGAGATTATAAAAATTTCAAAGGAGTTTCTCATCTGAAGCAAAGCTAAGCATGGTAGAATAATTTCACTTGTTGCTATCATCTGTCAAGATGAATGAAAAATTTTTCAACTAACCCGCATCGGTGCAAATTGCTACATCCAAATCCATCGTTAAAGCTGATAATTTTCCACCTTCCCATAGTTTCCATAACCATCTTGGAATGTAAAATAGAGTCGCTTGGATGAATAGTACGAAACACACCTTCAAATTGAGGAGAAAAAAAGGAGGCAAAAGATTAATCGAAACACTCAGAATATTACGTTTAAAAATGTTTCAAAGTGAACAAATTACATCACACGCGTAAGTAGTTGGAAAGAGAAGATCAAAGATGAATAGTTTTCAAGTCATGTACAAAAAATTTTTTCAGAGTATGTCAACGAATGGCGTCAACGGATCGAAGATTCAAGAGAGAGGATCATTCAAACACTTACCCATTGATAATACCGATGATATTTGAATTCTGAATCATCCTGAGAAGCATCTATGCCTGGATGAGGTATTATGTGGTTCCTGGTTAAACTGGGCTCAAGAGCTCTTGGAACGGTGTATGTGGTATGGATCCAACAGTAGGTGTTGATCACTGATTGAGGAACATTTTCCTCCCGAACACAATCAATTGGATCTCCTACATACTGTTTGGTGGTCACAATCACACAGAAGGCAAGAAGAATAATCACTGTTAAGGAATAATGAAGTCGAAGAATACTATTATCAATGTGGACCCTACTGATTTTGAGTAAGGTTCGTAAACTTTTGAAAACATCGATCATTGTAAGGCACTTGATGAATAAAGTGCTAACAGATGCACTTTTACACACTTATCAATGATCGAAGGGAAGAAAAATAAGTTCAAAGTGTCCAAAAATTTGATAATGATGAGATTATCAAATGATTCCACGATTGAAAAGTGAAAATGACCAATTTAACGGTCGAGTCAAAGTATTTGAAAGTGAAGATCACACCATGAAGTAGCACTTTGATCACTTGATTCTTTGTTCAAAAAAAGTATGGCGTCAACAAGTCCCGGTGGTTGAAGTTGATAATGTTCGAGAAAGATGACGAAAAACAGACAAAGAAAAATGGAGATGAAAAATCAGTTAAACTCAAATCAAACTGAGCACATAGTGTGGCTATTTGATCATGAAGAAATTTTGCTGCCTTACAGAGAGAGAGGAAGAGAGTGAAATATGTGGATTCTAGAGATGAACTCGAAACTGAGCCGATATGAAGGATTGAGCATAGTCAAGGGAGTTGAAATTTGATCACAATTTAAGAGAAGATCAAATCGCTCACATGGTTAAGAGAGAAAGAAAGAAAGAAAGAGAGAGAGAGAGAGAGAGAGAGAGAGAGAGAGAGAGAGAGAGAGAAAAGAATGGAAAGAGAGAAGAAGCGCGCATTAAGATGATCTGACTAAATATTGTCTAATTAATATGCTCATCGTCACCAATATGGTGAAGTTCGACTGGCCTGATGTTGGGAAGAAGATAAACAGAGCGAAAGCGAGATTATTTCATCAATGACAGATGAAAAAGGGTGGTAAATCTCAACTATCCTATCGAATGTTGTGAGTGTATGATAATTGAGGGGATAACTTTTCCTTCACTTTGGAGTTAATGAGTCTTTGTCTACCGGATGTACCATACAGTATTGATGGAATGGCAAGTGGAAAAAGTTGCTAACATGAAATGCAATCAGACTATGGATTCGAATTCGGCTGCTCATCTCTTGTGTTCATGATGATGATGAAATTGTAGATAGAAAATACATCTCTTTCTTCCTCCCTCTCTCTTCCCCGATATGTCTGTACATTATCATGTCCTCATCCTATGTTCATCCAATATCGTCTCAAATATCTTGCCAGTGAATATTAATAAGATGCAAAACACATGTATACACAGTAAGCTATGAATGATGATTATTTTAAACTTGAGTAATTGTATCTACCCCAGAATATTCAATCGTCTGATTGCAACAAGCCATTTGATGATGATTAAAGATGTTGCTTGCCAATTGATTACACGATCATCAAAGGAATCATATTTAGAAACACGACCTTCCCTTGAAACAAGATTATTGAGTTCGATCATTTCGCGGTCGAGTAGGTTATCGAGGCCATCAAGAATAAAGATCAAAGTTTGTGAGAGGATTCTTTCTACAAAAGTATTTCATCTCTAATATTCTCTTTTTTCGAGGAAAAGTAGAAGAAAGGAAGAAAAAAATAAATAAC
Organism: Brevipalpus yothersi; assembly: GCA_003956705.1. Lineage (NCBI taxonomy): Eukaryota > Metazoa > Arthropoda > Arachnida > Trombidiformes > Tenuipalpidae > Brevipalpus > Brevipalpus yothersi. Next base: position 79,874 of record QZCP01000132.1, read on the forward strand.
AATCAAAATTCGTAAACAAATCGTTGATCAAATGATAACCGGAAGTGGATGGAAATGTAAATAGAATTCCAAAATAATGTGGATCTGACTTACCGAAAATTGATATGATGAAAGATATTGTCAAAATAACGGCATGAGATGATTAATTAGCAGGAAAGGCAAGAATCGAGATATTCTCACAAACTCAGGGGAAAGGAGAATGCTGATCACATCAACTGGATCCATGGCAGTTATAAAAGTTGAGCAGAATTAATTTTTCAGTAGATATCAGAGGGCCGAAAAAGAGTGAAGATCAGTGAGGAGGTAAAAAGAGATGTCTCAATGAATCCGATGAAAAACAGTTCAAATTATGTAGATAAAAAGATGAGAAACAAAAATTCACCTCCATCATCGAGTAAGCACATTGAACCACGAATCATGTCCATCGGCCGCTGATTTCATTGTTACATTATTATGTCAAAAAAAGTGAAATTATTGAATAACCGAAACACACAAGTCCTGTGTAAAGTTGTTTGCCTTGCGAGAGAGAGTAAAATAAAGCCAAGAGTCAGCAAGAAAACGATACTATTATTATTTGCCACCACAAGCTTTCGAAAAGCGTACTAGAATGGTTGTTCTTAAAGTGGAGAGAACATCGGTTTCAGGATGCGGGAAGAGCAGAGGAGAAAAAGAGAGAGAAGGGATGCTGCGGAAAGAGAGAGAGATGCTCAACTTCGCCCTACTTAAAAAACACGCTGCCAACATCTATCATCGGTAGGTTTGTTTGTTTGGGATGAGTAAAAAAAAATCGTTCCAACACATTATCAATTGATTATATAGATGGGCACCCAAACAAGAAGCAATTAAAAAAAATTACTCCTCCTCTCAATCAAAAAATACAAAATTAATTCCAACAATCTACCAATTCGAGAGTTCGAAAAGTTCTGAACGTTCCATACGAACATAGTGTCGTTGCTACTGATTCTCGTCGCGGCGCTTCATTCAGCATTCAGAATCTCACACAAAACAGAAACATTCTCAAAAAGCTTTCTTCTTCCCCTTCTTCAACCTCCCCCACATCTCTCTCTCTCTCTCTCTCTTTTAGTGTGTATGTTTGATTCGTGTGTTTAAATGATTAAATACATTTTAGAATGATGACCATATTATTGGACCTTTGATTGTGTTTTGTGTGTGTGTGTATGTGTAATATTTACTCATTCTATCAGGTTGGTAATTATTGATGTACATGTGTATATTTGAGGTGGTTTAATTTCAATCAGATTGGATGATACATATCAAGCTTCGCCATACACACATCGCCAGCTATTGAGCTGTGTGTGTGTTGTAGTAATGGTAGTTGTAGTTGTTAGTAGTTGTGTGATTAAGATGATTCGTTTGGATGACTGTGTTGTGGGCGAAAAGCTGATAAGCCTTGAGGGCAGAGTAGAGAGAGAGAGAGAGTGAAGTGAAAAAGAAGGAAATCGTTGAGTGGTGCTTGGATAGTGATTATGGTAAGCTTGTGTATATCTCTTTTTTTGTCTAACTGTGGATGAATTGAAGGTCTCGATTGTGAGTGGTTATTGATTGTATCCATTGAGGATTGTAGAGAGATTTAAATTTTCTACCTCTCTCTCCCTCCATGTAAAGAGGTAAGGTAGTTCTTTGTACTTATTGATCAGCTGAAGTCTAATTACTTAGGCCCTACCATCATGATATCGTTTGTGTGTGTGTTTGTGAGATTGTTAATGTGTATAGAAAAGACATGAATGTGTATGATTGATTTGAGTCATTCTATTATATTCAACCAAGTTCTGTGTATAGTTGGGCGATAACCACTATTATTGATGATGTCTGCCAAACGATTCAATTGCTATGATTTTCCACATTCTCATTGTTTATCTTTTTTTCTTTTTCTCCAGTATTCATCTCTCCTTCGATTCTGAACGTTATTTCTTCTACTGATTTACTGCAATCGCTATCAACATCTCTCACCAATCTAATATAATAATAATATAAGACATCCAGAGGATATATATATTCTATTTACATCAAACCAAAACATCTATTATATATTATAACTGTATACCTCTTCAGCTGATTAGCTTGTCTGTTTGGTTATTTACCTTGGCCCAGTGTCAACTCTTGTCTAAATTTCATTCTCATCTTCATCGAAATCAATCCAATCAGAAACAATCATGTCAAAGGGAAATAGTGGTGGAGTTGGAAGCGGTGGAGGCCCGTACAATTATTCCTACATATTCAAGTACATCATCATCGGAGACATGGGCGTTGGAAAATCGTGTTTACTTCATCAGTTCACGGAGAAAAAGTGTGAGTTCTGCGAGAGGTTCTAGACCTTGAAGACTTTATACTCGATCACAGAAAATTTTCGCTCCACGATGACAGTAGAACTTTTGTTCGCTCATCCTGATTTGAATTCCATCTTGTTTTTTCCAATCTTTCCTCTCTTCATGAATTGAATTGATTCTCAGTCATTGTGAGCAATTTTTGTTACAAAGCTGAGAACGCGGAAGCTCTATCATGACTGTCTTATTTTGAGAACAGTTAATTCAGTTCAATTCATCGAACATTTTCTTTCAAAACTTACTTTCCCTTAGTGTTTTCAAAATTTTATCATCCCATTCATTCTCATCAACGCTATCACGTTTTGTTTCTCAAATAGTCATGGCTGACTGTCCTCACACAATTGGAGTCGAGTTCGGAACACGTATCATTGAAGTTAGTGGCCAGAAAATAAAGCTACAGATATGGGACACTGCAGGACAGGAGAGGTTCAGAGCTGTCACACGATCGTATTACCGAGGTGCTGCAGGTGCTCTGATGGTATATGATATAACTCGAAGATCAACCTACAATCACTTATCGAGCTGGTTAACCGATGCAAGAAATCTAACAAATCCCAACACTGTGAGTTTCAATTTCGATGATAGCGATCATCATCATCATCATCTTTTGTTTGTTCATCTGTAATCATTCATGAATATGCTTGTAAACAGGTAATTTACTTAATCGGTAACAAGAGTGACTTGGAGGCTCAAAGAGACGTTACCTACGATGAAGCGAAAGCTTTTGCTGAAGAGAATGGTCTCATGTTTATCGAAGCATCGGCAAAAACTGGTGAAAATGTTGAAGAAGCCTTCCTGGAGACCGCTACCAAAATCTACAAACACATTCAAGATGGAAGTCTAGATTTGAATGCTGCCGAGTCAGGTGTTCAACACAAACCGAGTTCCGGTGGAGTTGGGAATCAACAGCATCGCCTTGGAGGAGATCCTCTTGATCGTAAATCAGAATGTAGCTGTTAATTGAGTAAATATTATAAGAAAAAAGCTGAATCTTACTGTTAAATACCACAACTGATACACACAAACAAAAACGATTACATCCACCGGCACCGTGCATGGAGAGTTCCCATGAAGCGAGAGAATGGGAGAAAAAAAATTGAATTCCAGAGAATTGAAACCACTTACTATATTTTAACTCCTTCATTGTTCAAGGAAGCGATAATATGATAAATATTGTCCGGAAATAAATTTAATTTGTATTTCGATTATATTATTTGATTATTCCAAAATTTGGTTTGTACAAATCATTAAAGTGGATTCAGAGTTAATAATCCCCAAGCAAAATTGATAGAAATAATAATTATAATAATAATCTTATAAGTGATTCAAATAATGCTCATCAGTCGATTGAATCCTTCATTCTTATGATTTGAACATTTGATAAAGATGGAAAAATTGAATTCAATCGATCATACATCACCATCATCATCATCATTATATCATTAAGTGATTGTGAAATATTGTGCTCGATCAAGACCTTGTGTACTTGCCCCAAATATGCAAGATGAACACAGATGCAATGAATACCAAGCTCATAACCAATACTGGTACTGGACCACTGAAAAAAAGGAAATGAGAACAGATGTAATAAAAGGGACATGAGAACAGGTTCCACTTATCCAGCATATTCAGCATTATGTAATCTTTCTACTCTTCATCTTCTTCTTCTCTCAACACTTACACTTTAATTCCTGGAGAATCATCGGTATAAAATCGCCACATGCCACCGGATGATGCAGCACTACCACGACTGGAAGCAGCTGAAGATGTTCCATTTCCTGTCCTTCTTAATCGTGCTCCACCGGTACCACCATTAGCGGTACGCGATGGCAAAGCTCGGGGCGTTCTACCACCACTTCCAACATTGGTACCACTCGGCGATGCAGGCTGATCGAATAGAAAAACATTAACAACATTACACATTTATCCCATCAAAAATTTTCAAAATACAAATTGACAAACTTACCATTATGAAATTACAATTGTTTGCTAATTAACAATCTCCTAAACGTGGAATGATTAAAAACACAACGTGGATGAGAGAGAGAGAGATAGATCCAACAGAGTAAAGATAGATGATGAGAAGAGAGACAAGACACCGATTCTGATGATGTTTGAGTCACGTCACAGAATCTCCAGAATCTTGTATCAGATCTGCAATTCAGCAGTATTCACTATCTTTTTGATAGCTTTCTACTGGGCGCATGCGCTGAAAAAAATTCGCCAATCAGGAGAGATCAGTTCGTGTGCGAGTTTTGTATTCAAAATTTTGCGCGAAAAAAAGTTTGCCTCTCTCTTTCAGGTCGCGCTCAAATGTTTTTTCGCTCCAGTTTTGCCTTTCACCTTCTCTCTCTCTCTCTCTCTCTCTTTCTGTGAATTCCTGTGAATGTATCTGTATGTGTGTGATTGTTCATTTCTCTCTGGATGATTAATGAGAGAGGGAGAGAAAAGGGTATTTTAATTATCAATTATTTTATTTATTAGTAAATTAATCTTCTTTTTATTTGATGCTAATGCTTGCCTGCTTGTCTGCCTGTGCTTGTGTCTGTGTGTCTTCAGTGTAATGTATTAGTTACATATAATGTGTATATCTTCAACATTATATTTGAGACACCTTTTTCGTTTTAATTGTCCATCGTTGCCGCTATTCCCATCTTTACCGCCATCACAATCATCATTGTCATCATCATGACCAATTGTTCACCTGTGAACAACTCTCAATCGCCATCTTTGTCCTCGGCCACTATTGTTGATCGGGTGGAGAGTGGTACTGATGATGAAGATGGACCGGATTTGCTTACTAGTCTAAGCTCATTTCCTCATTTGATCAAACAAATATTTGGTCATCTTGATCCAGAAGATTTGTGTTCCCTATCGTGCACCAATCGTACATGTCGTTTTCTGGTTATTGATGATCCTCAAAGCAATAAGAGGAAAGATGTCTATATCAAATCATTGATTGCAATTAGGAAAGCTGTAGGACTTGTAAGTATATTGAATTCAATCATCCCCCTCTTCTAGTCAAAAATCAACTTTCTCTCATGTTGTATGTCTCTTGTATGATTCATAGGAAAATTGGCCGATCAAAAGGACATCATCCGTAGGAACTCGATCTCAATCTGGAGCCCCTAGAAATGCTCTAGGTGATTTGACCGATTCAGTTGTTGCAAACTCTGGTCAAGAATCACCTAGCAAGAATGGGTCGACAAGAAAAGTAAAGAGAACAGAGTCATCAAATACACCTTTCCGAGCCAATCGTGAGCGAGCTTCAAAATCAAGCATCACAGCCAAAAATGTTGGGAAGGAAAAGAAGACAAAGAATCTTCACATTGATCTCAATGAAAAAATCGATGAGATTGACCAAGACACCAAAAAGCCAACTGTTAAAGTTAAACTGGCTAGAGCCGATAGTGCTGGTAGCGCGACAAGTAAAAAAAGATTGAAAAGGTTATGAAAAAGTTATTTTACTAGGATGTCTCGTTCAACATCTAATTGGAATTATAATATCATCATATGAGATCAAAAGACAACAAGTCACTCTATGGTGTCTGATGGTTTTAAATTCATCTATTGATTGGATCCATCGGGGTTTCAATTTTTATATTTATATAGTGGATTGATAGTGGTTTGATCTCAAAAGCTCACCTTGTTTGAGCGGACTATAGACAATCTTTGTTTTCACGCACCTGCATCACAAGTGCTGAGAGACACACAGTATTTAAAGTTTAAGCAAAGTTCTTTTGAACGGCGAATCTTGATTTCCACGCCACTGGAAAGATAAGTACATACAAGAACTTTCCTTCTGTGCCTGGTCAACACAAGAGACATCTTGATCGATTTCATCCGATGCGATGGCTATCACCAATTGTTTGTTCACTTGTACGCTCGTTCTTGATAAGGAAATCAACTGTAGAGCAGTTAAATCGTCTCTAGGGTCCTTACAGAGAACCATGTATCTGGCATGCATGACCAAAGGATCGCTTTCGTATACCAGATAATCGCAACCGAACCTAAGTCCGCTCATAATGTAATAACCTTTCCCATACAAATCTTTGAATGTTTTATATTTAATTCTCTCCCTCTTATTGCTGGGATAGAGCCAATTGTTATTTATGATTGCACCGTCATGATTCCATGGGCTTTTTGTAAATATCTGTACAGGAATAATATTTTTATTTGATGCGTCAAAAATGTCCAATTTCTCCTTAATCAAACTGTCTTCATCAACACTTTCCGATTCCATACCACTTTCTCCACTTCCAAGCCTCTTACTACGCTTCGCCTTTATATCTTTCATGTGTGTCTTCAATACTTGAGCTCTTTTTTGTCTCGCAGCCTCTTGAGCTTCCATCTTGACCTTTTGAGTATGTTCACGATACATTTCCACCGAATCTGATTCAACAGTCAAATCAAATTCAACTAAATCAGCCATTCCCATATCAATAAGCAACTTTGCCTCTTCTTTCATCAGGCTTAAGGGTAATCCATTTTCATTCACTTGATTACTTAAACCAGGAAAAGGTCCAATCAATTGGCCAAGGATACGATGGTCTTTACGCAAATTTAAGGCATCTAGAATGGAGACAGCGGAAGAAATTTCATTCAAACGGTATTAAATAAATCTGGTTATCATACCTGAAGCATCCCACACCAGAATTGAACCATTGTTATAATGTAATATGAATCGACGTGCAGTGGAGGTCGATGGTCGACAGTCCATTGGAACGATTACACTTGAAACGAATAGCCATGTGAGGGGGGCATTAATATTCCACAAGAGAAGGAATCCGTTCTTGTTGCCTCATGTCGATGATTATCTTCTCTCAAGAGGAATGACAGCAAGATTATGATCACTTACACGGTTCAGCTTTTGCTTAACAATCATGAAAATTATTCACTATCTATATGTGTGATGCTCAAACTAGCTGAATGAGATTAATCGAAGGATGGACAATTAAGTAACAAAAACAACGCGCTAGACATTCTTTAATCATAGTTTGAATAAAGGCGCTACCATCAAAATTATTTTGTCACTACTATTTGCCTCCTCATTTTCTCGCCAGAAAATTTTGAGTATGCAAGGACCAATTTCTAACTCTGATCATGGTTTGGGACAAAATTGTGGATCTAGTGTTCATGATGTCAATTTGAGGTGAAATTTCATCCAAGTTGAAAATTTATGGTCACAATCTTCAGGGAAGCTTTTTATTTTCCAATTGGACTCTATGCATAGCATGGAGAATTTGGGAAGGGCTTAAAAATTTTTGGAACCAATTTTCAGAATACTCAGAATTATTAATAGGCAACACTGAATCGGGAGATTCCTGGTGGCTTTCCATCAGGTCTTATTACGTAGGGTTTCACTCTTCTTGACCCTGGATCGGTGATTACTGCTGAGAGAGCGTTCTTGTAACGATTTTGTGATAAGCCCCAAGATTGAGGTAGAGTAGTAGCGAAAAATATGAAGAAAATATTCGAAAGGATCATAATTGCCCCTCCAAAGAAAAAAGTTAAATTCCATGCTGTGGACTTTTCCAGCTGCCAAAGGGAAAATATTTTTTTTGATTAAATATGGATTAGTCAGAGATGAGAAACAAATCTTACTCCCGATTCCAGAAGGAGGGCTGATAACATTGGTGCTCCTATTCCCATGGCTGATGCCATAGTGTTGGTCACACCGAAAAGTGTGCCAGCAATGTCTGGAGCAACCTCAGAGACCAGAGGCATGTCACCTCCTGTATTAGCACCCAGTGCGAACATCGCCACGAAAAGTGCTCCAATAACACCGGTTTTGAAATCGCCCAGAAAAGGAATAGCGAAAAGGGCGATTGCAGGCAATACTAAGGCTAGAAGTAACAAGAATTGTTTGTACATCAATGTAAAGTTTTTCAACATCAATTTTAAACTTACCAATGCTTTCGAAAATTTTTCTAACTGTGGTTGGTGAAAGAATTTCCTTCTCTATCAGGTACTTTGAGGCTGGTGCTGAAGCAATTTGAGCAAAAAATAGAATGATATACATGGAGGCATTGAGCAAACCATTATCCTTGAGACTTATGTTCAATTGGTCTTCCATATAAGCGGGAATTTTTATATTGATCATCATGTAACCAAATGCAATTCCACATTTGGCTAATACTATTGCCCACACAGGTGGGGAACGCAAAATTTGAGTCCATTTTATCTTCACCTGATTTTAAAAGATTCGAGCGTCAATTTGAACGTTAGAGAGACAATGATTTTATGTTCTAAGTTATAACTTACATCAGATTTAGATCCCACCGAACCAGCATTCTCCTTGGCAATGTATCGTTTCTCGTATTCACTGACAAATCGACTATCTTGAGGTGATGAATTCACAAATAGAAAGAATAGAACTGGAACCGTTGCTTCGATGACTCCTATTGTGAAAAAACCCATCGGCCAGCCTCCAAGAGATTCATTCTCACTCATCCAAGCAGTTAGAGGCATGATCTTGAATAAATTAGCAGAATAATAGGATCAGAAACACTATTGGATGGATTTCTGGGATTTATTTTCTGGAATTCTTAGGGGAGAAAAAAACTCGAATACAAACCATGGCTATTCCCAAATTAGATGCTCCCATCACTAGACATATTGGAATAGACATTTCATTCGGTGGAAACCTACAAAGAATTATGTTCCAATTCCAATTTTAATACAATTACTCCATGATACTCACCAATTTGCAAAAAGAGTGAATAATGTTGCCAACATTGTGACATGAGTAAAGCCCATGAACATTCTCAGAACGACAAAGGCTGCTGTTCCCAGATCGGCTGCATAAGGGGTAAGAAAACTTGCCGCAGCACTCAAAGAATGTGTGATAATATTTAACCACACCACATCAAGTTTATCAGCGACAATTCCTCCAAATATCTGGAATGCTGCATAGGTGTAGAAGTAAGATCCCAATATCATACCTTGCTGTGCATTGGTGAAGTCATAAGTTTTCTGGGGAAAAAATTCAAATTATAACGAAATCGAAGATTAACCCCCTCGCCCCTCGATTCTAATTGAACGACCGTCATAATTTTGAAATGCTAAATGCCATAATAGTTTTGTTCCATGATGAACAATACGCGAGAACAATTCACTCTGGCAGTTTGCTCTCACAAAGCAAATGAACTTACATATGATCAGCTAAAACTATCGAAGTTTCTCTATGAATGTGAAATCTTTTCCCAGCAACAGTTGGTTTTTGGCAAGCATTCCGCGTTTGCTGAGCTACGATTGAAGTAGGAGTGGAAACTCTTAGAGGGAAAAATATTTGTTGTTCAACTTAAACAATCTATTTGATGATTCACTCTTCCCCTTCATCCAATTTTGAGCTTCAAACGCTGATTTTCTGATCTATGGTAGTGATTCTTCCACGTAAATATGAAGCTTAGTAGATTTTTTCCAGTTATTTGAATTGCGTAATTGGGAATTCGCTAAACTCTATCCAATCTTCTTTCTTCATTGTGATAAGCTCTCGATCTTCGCACTCTCAATTATTGTGAATACGATTTTCACAATTACTTTGATTGTCATGACTTTATTCAAAATTTGAGAACATAAGAAACCTCAAAGTCCAAAGAATTTCATAATTTTGCCGTAATTCTGATCTAGTTACAACAATATATAAATACAGAAATTTAATACAAAAATGAGTGGACTGACTAGGTAAAGGGAATTTTTCACGGTTTCTTCGACTCTTGGAGGGAATTCAGATTTTTGATAAAAAATTTTGCTAATGTTCCGTGAGAAACTAATGATATTTTCAATCCACTTTGTGTTCAGAGAAATTTGACCTATATTGGTTTTCATCTCTATTGATTCTGTTTTCTCGTAAAGTAATTAACCGGAATTATGTCTCGCCCTTACTTCATTCTCAGCAGCTAAGAAAATCCTCTTTCATTGCTCAAATAATTTTAGACAAACTTTCCAAATATTTCTCATGAATGGTTGAAAGATTTACTTCCCTAACATATCACTAATGCATGATAGCAACAAAAAACTCACCTTGAAAGAAATAGTTTCTACAACAGTTGAGTTGTCATCGTTTGAAGAAACTATCTCAGAGTTAGTTGAAACCATCGCAACGATAGCCACTGAGAGAACACATCGAGCAGCAAACATGGTACTTGCTGCAAAAGATCCAATCACCGCAATTACGTTGCGAAACGGTATTTTTGGCTTCTCCAGTCCATCCAGCTTATAATTGTCCACACTTTGGGCAATCGATGTTTGATTGGATTTCTGACTCGTAATACTCACAGGCATTGTTTACTGAGCAATAACGGAACTTTTTTCACCTAAGCATCGGTAACTCACTGCATGAAAGATAGAAGTTACTCATCACGACTGATGAAGATGTTTGAAAAGAATGGCTCAAACACTTACAAATTCTGATTATTAAAGATTTTCCATCGAATTCATGGTGTGTCGATCAGGCGAAGTTACACCCTTCCTTTCAATCTCTCGTAAGGAGGCGGATCAATCCTTGAATATCAAAGATCCACAAGCAAATAATGAATTTCCTTTTCATGTTGGCCGTTTTTGCCTCATTTTTTGAGCCAATTCTTCATTCTTCATTGTTTGAACTAGCTACTAATAATCACAAAAATAGCTAGAAATACGAGATCTCATTCAAAATTAAGAGGGAAAAAGATGATGCCAAAAAAGCATTTTGAACGGAGCCTATCCGAAAAAATGGAGTTATTACCGCCCGGAAAGTGATCTCATCTTATCGTCAAATGACTTTGCTCGAATCAACCAATGAATTGAGAAGATTAGGGAAAAAGAATTTTTTCTCTTCTTTTTTGGTTTTTCTTACACATTTCATAGTAAGTGAACATTATACACCATCGATAAAAAACAATTTACATCTCTCAAGTTATCATAAAGGTTCAGTTTTGCTCTGTTTTGAACCACAAAGTTCTCGAGAAATTGAACAGAGGACCGTTTCCCTATTATTCATCGCTCGAAGTTAGGAATTTATCCGTTTTCTCTTTCTGAAAAGAAAAGTAAAGGTGATCAATAGTTATGCTCTTTAGGTATTTGATAGGGCAAAATTAATCAAATACATTCATCCAGCAATCACCTTGAAAAAAGTTGCATCAGCAGGGAAGTTAATGAGGAGTGCAGATACTTTGATCGAATGGCAAAATATCATCGCAGCATCAGAACTCTCTCAATCATTTACTGGAACAACGTTTTTGCCTATGATCTCCGTGAATCATGAATATCTTGGCCCAGCTGAATTTGTGCATTCGGCAACATTGACTCTGTTCTCTTCAGGAACAGCCAAAAGATGTTGCTCAATGTCTTTCACTTTCAAATCACTCATACAGCCAACAAATCCCCACTGATGGGCGATAGGATCTAGGATTTTGTCGAAATCGGGAAGTGAGCCAACGTAAAGTGGCTCATCTCTAAGATCGAGACCAATGAATTTCCCTCTGGAAAGTGCTAAAATCGGTGGATCTGAGTTGACAAACATTTGAACTTCTCCCTTATGGCGATTGATTCTAATCTTATGCCACTCTCCGATATTCATTGATTGAGCACTGCACACATTCGTCACTCCTGAGCCTAATTCGAATTTAAATTCCAACTTATTGTCACGGAAGCCTAGTGAAAAGAAATCACCTTTGCTTGGATATTTGCCAAAATAAAGAATCAAACCATCATCCGTTCTATCTGGTTTCACTGAGAGTTCAATATCAAAGTCTACATAAGCATTCGGAACGGGAGGTAAGCGAACATAATCGTTGGTTCCTTCTTGACGAAAACGCACGGGAATACTTGTCACATTCAACATTATTTGACACTCAGTTGTCACTGCTCCTGATGTTACTCGACAAATATATAGACCGGAATCGGATTTTGTGACATTTCGGAGGGACAAAATGGTAGAATTAGAATCATGAGCCTGCTGTTCCAAAAGAACAAGACCTTCTTTGGTCCATTGGATCATACTCGTTCCTTTAGCTTCTTTAGGACACTTTAGAGTGACATTTGATCCGATGGAAACTTTTTTCTTTGTTGCTAGGGAAAAAGAAATTATATTCAAACATAGATTCATCAGATTAGTAATTGTGTGGTGAATAAAACTCACCAGGAATCGTCAACAGGAAGTCTCGAGTCAATACTCCCGCATTTGTTTCCACATGACATCGATAAGTTCCTTCATCTTTTCTACTCACTCCTCGAATCACAAGAAGACCATTACTACTGTCCATGTGATCTGGTAATCTTGCATGTTCAACATGGGTCCAATATATTTTTGTCATATTTTCACCATCAAGGGTACACTCTAATCTGATTGTGTCCCCAATATCTGTACTACTTTGATTCGAGATTATCTTGATTTTTGCTTTCAAGCTAGCCATGTCTGGACAAAAAGAAAAATTTGATAGTTTGATATGATTGAATCTACAGTATCGGAAAGATAAATTGTCAGTAAGTTTTCAATTGATTTCTCGAAAAATATTGGACCGATGTTATTGAAATTAGAAATACACATAGAATATGATCACATGAATAGGTTGTGAGAGTTTCAATATTTTGTTTCCCGACCTACATTAGCTATACAACTTTCGATTCGACTGTTCATCGAATTTATAAGTGAAGTGAGGTAGTAGTGAGACAAATTGTTCCACAAATCCTCAATTTTTTGAACTAAATCATCGAAATCTTTGATTATCATCATAGAAAGATGATTTTTCATCCATCCCCAAGCATTTTCAATAGGGTTGAGATCAGGGGAGTTAGCAGGCCACTTTATCGGTGCAATATTACGCAATTCCATGAAACTCATCGTCGATTTGGAAACATGACAGGGTGCATTGTCTTGTTGGAATTGACTTCCATCAGGATAGAATGAGTCGATCATTGGAAGTAGAAAATAATCCAAAGTTCTCTGATATTCTTCAGAATTGATACTTTTTTTGCAATAGTTCAGAGCCGATGTTCCACGAATTGATATGGCTCCCCAAACCATAACTTTTTTGGGAAACTTCGATCTTCCATAGAATTTTTTCGCTTTTCCGAGATGTTTTCGCTTAAAACCATGAAGACTAAAAGTAGCCTCATCAGAAAATATCGTATTTGACCAATCAAAATTTCGATTTTCTGAGGCAAAATTCCAATCGAGCTTTGATATGACGTTCAGTCAATTGTGGTTTACCTGCTCGTGATCTTCGCTTCAATCCCAACTTTTTGAGGTTGTTTCCAACTGTTCTATTACTTACATGAGGAAAACCAGCTTGATCCATCTTGGTTGCGAGTCTGGAATTCGAAAGTTGAGGATGTTTGTAAGCGAACGTCCCAAGAACTCGACGTGCTGCACCATTGTAGATAGGCTTTCGCCCTGTTCCAACCTTTCTCTCAGGCCCAATGTTTTCTTTAATTCTTTTTTTCATCCTGTAAACCATTTTCTCACTAACTTTAGCTATTTTAGCAACTTTTTCGACTGAATCAGACACATTTTTCAACAAAAAAATCACTTCCGAACGCCTTTCTCTTTCCTTGGACATGTTGTCCACAACGAATTGACCTGATCAATGAGTCATTGATCGAAATGGTCTCAGATTTTATACAAAGTTAGCCCTTGACCTGGTCCAGTTTCTCAAGAAATTTGGTGCATTTTTATCAGCTGGTTTCTGAGAAATATGAGAAACAGATTTGCCTTGTGAGATTATGATAGCAACACATGAATCACAACATCAAATTGATTTTAATTAGAATGATAATAATGATATTGAACCAAAAAAATGTATTGAGATATTCAAAGTGAAAGGTTTTCAACACTCAAACTAACGCTCACGGTGTTCAAATCGAACTGAGCTTCTTTGTCCGTTGAGTTCTCAACGGCCACAACCCAAATCTTGCCCTGGAGTTAGCTTGTCCCGGGACTTTTTCTAGTTCTTGGGAATTTTAGGTGTCCCAAAGGACTGAGGTCAAAATGGAGGAGAGGAAAGAAAGAGAGAGAGAGAGAGCAAGCAAGCAAGTTAGCAAGCTATACTCTTACATCCCCCGACTTTAAAGGGGTACAGGTGGGCTGAATCAAATGAATATTAGTAAAAATAAAAAGAGAAAGTTAAAAAATTAAGACATCAAAATATTGAGAATGATTACATATCAAAAGGGTGCAATACTTCTTGTTCAATGAGTTACGAATGGTGACATTTGATGGGAATTAACAACATTGTGTATCCTGAGATTTTTCTTGGTGTCAATTCTGTATGAATTATCTGAAATTTTTTCAATGATTTTGAATGGTCCGCTTCTTCTGGTAGCTAATTTTCCCAGAGAATTATTTTCAATCATTACTAAATCACCTACGTTGAAAGAATGGTTTTTGTGCTTTTCATCATAATATTTTTTGTTTGTTTCGTGAGAGGTTTTCGAATTTTCGAAAGCTAGTTTTCTGGCTTCCTCCAAATTTGGTTTATCTTTCAAAGAATTCTCATATTTAGAGTAGCCAGTCAACAGGAATTTCGGAGAGAACTTGGTGGACGAATGCATTGTGTTGTTGTATTCATTAACTGATTGAAATGCCAAATTTGGCCAAGGAATTTTTCCTTCATTTTCATAGTTCTTACATCTCATCATATCAACAATAGTTTGGTTGACTCTCTCTACCATGCCATTACTTTTAGCACAATAGGCTGGAATGAGTTTAAATTGAATATCATTTTCATTCAAAAAAGATCGAAAATTTTTCGAAGTAATCCCCGGATAATTATCCGAAATCAGGATTTTTGGAGTGCCAATGATTAATACATTTTCGAGTAATTTCCGAAAATCAGTGGCCTTTTGTGTTTTCGATGGTTTACACCAAACGAAACGAGTGAAGTGATCAATTGCAAGATGTAAGTATTTTAATTTAGATTGATAGCCTTCGAATCCACCAACAGTATCAATTGAAATGATTTCTAATGGTGTTTCGGCTGGTCCGGTGATGGACATCGATCCAAATTTTGGATTCCTTTTGATCTTGTTTATTGAGCACGTTTTACACGTGTCTACATATGACTTGATGTCAGTGGTCATATCTGGCCAAAAATATGTTTTCGAGATCATTTGGAGCATTTTCTTAACTCCAATGTGACCAAATTGATGATGAAATTCATCGATTATCTTGGCTCTCAGTGATACTGGTGTATAGTATCGAGTAAATAAGCCTTTTTTCTTGACTAAAAAGTCTTCATTGTTTTTCTCATATGGAAGTGGTATTCCTTCCATTTTTTCTTCGTTTTGAGCTTGTTTCAAAACGTTTTTGCAAATGAGATTGACAATTTTCAAGTGATCTTCATGATGAAAATCTAGATTGATTGGTGCTCGAGAAAGAGCATCAGCTCCGATATTTTGAGCTCCTGGCCGATATTTGATTTCGAAATTATATTGACTTAATTTCAATGCCCACTTGAATAGTCTCGTTCGTGGCTTTTTGATTTTATTCAGCCATTGCAATGCAAGGTGATCAGTGATCACTATGAATTTCTTACCATACAAATAATGGTGCCAGTAATCTAGAGCATCCACTACTGCTAAACATTCTAATTCACATGGATCGTAATTCGTTTCATATGGTAATAATTTTCTCGAAAAATATGCGATTGGATGGAGAGCTTTATTCGAATCTTCCTGCTTCAAAACTGCTCCAACTCCTATTTTTGATGCATCCGTTTCTACATGGCAGGGTTCTTCTGGATCAAAAATCATCAAAACTGGTGCTGAGGTGAGAATTATCTTAATATCTTCAAAAGCTTTCCTACAACTTTCATCCCATTTAAAAACAGTTTCATTCTTGAGTAGGTTGAACATTGGAAACAAAATTTTCGTCACATTTGGAATGAATTTTCGATAATAATTGATTTTCCCTAATAATCGTTGCAGAGCTTTTTTATTGTTCGGAGGTGGAAACCTGAGTATGGCGGATACATTATCATTCAACGGAGATATCTGATTTTTCCTTATTTTGTGTCCTAAATATTCCACTTCCTCGAGAGCAAACTTACATTTCGATAATTTCAATTTAATCCCTTCAGCTTGAAGAGCAGAAAATAAAGCTCTCAGGTGAACTAGATGCTCTTCTGAATTCTTTGAATGGATTAGAAAATCATCAATGTAATTATGACAAAAATCTTGTAGATTATACTTCTCGATCATACGATACATGATTCGAGAAAAAATGGCACTACTGTTCCGGTATCCGAACGCTAATCTCAGAAATTCGAAATGATTACGTTGTGTAACGAAAGCTAGTTTTTGAGTATCTTTTTCTCGTACCTTTATGTGCCAAAAACCTGAGGAAATATCAATTGTAGAGAAGATTGAGCTGCCATGCAATTTATCCAAAATATCTTCTATTCTGGGAAACGGATAACTGTCAACTATTGAAATTTCATTAAGCTTCCGGAAGTCAATGCATAGTCTAGATTTCTCACCCTCATCTTTTTTGTTTACCAAGGTAATTGGAGCTGAATATGGAGATGTCGAGTGTCTGATGATGTTGAACTTCAATAATTGTTTGATTTGTTCATCGATTATCTTTTGATCAGACTCTGAACAACGATAAGGCCTCAAACTGATTGGCATATCTGATGTTAAATTAATCTGAGCCTCATCTAGTTTCACCTCACCAATATCGTATTTGTGTTTCGAAAAAATATCTGAAAATTCGGTGAGTAAATTTTGAATGGGATCATTTTCTACACTATTTACTGATGAAGCTGTTTGATTTGGGATCTGGTCAATTGTTGTGGTCACTTCTTGACCAAGTAATGTAAGTGATTGTGTAACTTGATCATCTTCTTCAAGCTTAAGTCTGAATTTTTTTCGATTATCTAATCCTAAAATAATTGGATGGACACTTGATTTGACCACATGGAATTGTATGTTTTCCGTGATTAATCCTATGGTAACTAACGCTGTTGTGTAGCCTGAACATTCCGAAAGAGCATCAAAGCCTCGAATGGCTATTTTATTGGGAATAATGGAGAGATTCAATTTCGGGAGCAAATGAGAAGATATAATAGAAATATTGGCTCCCGTATCAAATAAAATTGGAACAACTTTATCGTTTATGATAGCTCTTAGAATAATGAGTGGAGAACATTCAGGCTCAATTAGTTTAAAACTTTTGGTGGTTGGGTTTTGTTAGGGAAAGAGAGAGGTTTGAACTTTTTGGACGGATTGAAACTTGAATTGGAATTCTTTGGATTAAACCAACAATCGTACGTGTAGTGCATACGATTAGGATGCCCTTTTTCCATACAAATTTTGCATGGATTAGGCGCAACTTTTCTCTTGGAAGAGAATTGTTTTCTTGGCTCATGATTCATGGGCCGATTTTTCGAAACTTCACTCAATTTGAGGTTAGTTTCCGCTTGTCTTGCGATGTTGTAAAACTCATCCATAGTTGGAGGTTTTATGGTGGTGAAGAATGAGGATAAAGAGGGTGATAAACCATCAATCATCAACGTGACGATTTGCATTTCAGTCAGTTCAGCATTCATTCCAAGTTCTCTCTTCTTTTCGAAATAAACTTTGATACCTTTTTGGGAATCATATTTGAGTCGACAGAATTCGACCAAAGGATCAACTAACTTGATATCGAAACGTTTCAGAAATAATTCTTTCATTTCATCATACTCAATTTTTTCATTCCTTCTCAAAGTAGTTATATACCATTCAGCAGCCTCATCACTCAGAAAGTTACCTAACATGAAAATTTTATCGGAATTAGACCATTTCTTACGATCTGATAACATGTCAAATCTGTATATCCAATTCCTAGCTGACACCTTACTACTGTCACCTTTGAATTCTTTTATCGTAATCTCATTGGAACAAAAAGTATTGCTTACATTGGATACATGTTGTTGTTGTTGTTGTTGACCACTGGTCGGTTGCCCACTATCAACCGGTTCCAAGTTGGTCGAGCTGGCATTTGAGTTTGAACGAACGTTTCTCAGATTATATGTATTCATAACTTAATCGATTGTGATCAAATCAGCAAAAGAAGCAGTAAAAACACGAGCTTTTCAGTTGTTGACAATGTTCACCACTGTTGTAAACCGTTGATGTTACCAGTAGATCGATTTTCAATGTTGGCAATCGCAATGCGCATAATCCACGACCTGCGCTACCAAAACTTGTGAAACTTTTTATGACCCTTTGTCCGTTCGGTCAAGAAAGGCGGAGAAGAAAAAAAATGGCGAAAAAGTTTTCTCCAATGGTATTCAAATAGGGCACAAAATCATCTAACTTTCGATCAGTATTCCAAAAATATTGGCATTTGAAACCATATCAGTATATCGATAGACTCAATATAGCGTGAGCAATCCAAATTAGTCAAAAAATCTTGAAGATTTCGTCCAATAAAAATTTCAGTCAAAAATTTTGAGGATGATGAAAATGCTGAAAAAAGTGGAAAAATCACTTATTTTTCGACCATATTTCCAAAAGTATACATGATACAGGATTTTTGAGTACACCAATAGATTCAGATTGACGAGAAGAACCCAATTACATCAAGAAATCATAAGGTTTGTGTCGAGGAAAAATTTTGGCCAAAAATTTTGATGATGATGAGAAAGTTGAAAAAAGTGGAAAAATCACTTATTTTTGGGCCATATTTCGAAAAGTATATATGATACAGAGCTTTTGATTACACCAATAGATTCAGACTGATGAGATGAATCCAAATTCACCAAGAAACTAACAGATCTGAGTCAACCAAGAAATTTGGCCGAAAATTTTGAGGATGATGAAATTGATGAAAAAAGTTGAAAAATCACTTATTTTTGGGTCATATTTCAGGAAGCATACACATTTCAGGGTCCATTTACATATCAAATGATTCAGTGTGTTGAGGTAAATCCAAATCCATCAAAAGAACTCAAGAATTCCAAAGAATAACAATTTTCGCCGAAAAGTTTTGACAATCATGAAAATGATGAAATTTGGTCAAAAAAAATTTTTAATTTTTGCTCATATCTTCTGAATGAAGGATCACACATGTGTTTTTCTTGAAGATTCTGAATCAGTATCAACTAATTATCACGAAAACATCAGCATCACGATGAAAAGTAGAAAAATAAGAATTTTGGCCAGAATTTTCGATGAAAGTGGAAAACTGAGAAAATCACTTAATTTTTGTCTATAACTTTTGATTGATGGGTCACAGAATCGATTTCTTTTCACCCACAGACTCAGTTGATTGTGATTATGAAGAATATATAGAAACTAATCATTAAAAAAGCTTGAATCAAAATTTCACCATGAAAAAATTTGAAAAAATGGTCAAAACCTGAAAATTTTAGGTTTTTTTCACTCAAAACTGATAATGATCGAATTGATCTCGGTGGAATGTGAGATTATGATAGCAACACATGAATCACAACATCAAATTGATTTTAATTAGAATGATAATAATGATATTGAACCAAAAAAATGTATTGAGATATTCAAAGTGAAAGGTTTTCAACACTCAAACTAACGCTCACGGTGTTCAAATCGAACTGAGCTTCTTTGTCCGTTGAGTTCTCAACGGCCACAACCCAAATCTTGCCCTGGAGTTAGCTTGTCCCGGGACTTTTTCTAGTTCTTGGGAATTTTAGGTGTCCCAAAGGACTGAGGTCAAAATGGAGGAGAGGAAAGAAAGAGAGAGAGAGAGAGCAAGCAAGCAAGTTAGCAAGCTATACTCTTACAGCCTCTTCACTGACAATTTATCTTTCCGATACTGTACTTTTCAAACTTTCAGATAAACTGAGAACGACTAAATACCTTTAACTTTACATGACTCTCCTGGTGAACTTGGATCACCAAAATAACCGGGAGCACATTTCTCGCATCTCCTGCCTTCATAACCCAGTGGACATGAACTGCAAGTGACATCATTATCGGTGTCCAAGTAGCAAGTTGGAGAGAACCTAAAGACAATTAGAAACATGTTGAGAGAATGAGAAAAATTTTCCGACGAGCAAAAAACGACTCATACCAATTTGGCGGGAAACCAGCGGTCCAAAGGCTTGATAATCTGTGGAAATTGAGGTGAATACGATTTAATTAATATTGATGCCATATAACTGACTTTCATCTCATTTAGTATACGCACTGTTTGGATGGAGTTAAATAAGGACATGGACAAGGTTGACAATCGTTTGGTTGACGTCCAGTTGCATCACCAAAATAGCCTCGAGCACATCGATCACAATTGAAGCCCGCCGTATTATGTTGACAATCATAACATCGACCTGTCAATTCATCGCACTTTTCCGAATGACCATTGCATGAACAGGCAAGGCTGAGTTTTATACACTTTCCCAAGTACAATTCATCTCGATGTCGAATATATCGGGATCCACAAGCCTGAAGAGATAGTGATTGTGAGATATGAGCTATTAAGCTGGAAATTTCTTACCTCACATGAGTTACCGATGTAACCTTCCGGACAGGAGCATTTCTCCACAAATACAGAATCAGGCAAATTCGGTGAGTCCAAGTAGGCAACAGTATCCATTCGAATGTCCAATATACTGGATTCAACGAATTCAACATCATAGCTTGCTCGAATATAAATATAATCGAGATCAGCTAGAACTCTCATGATCTCTTCACGACTTGCTATCTGATTGAGTGAATGTTTGGTCCTCAAGTTTTTTTCATTTTTGGTCCACTGTCCAACCCAAAATCGTACTTCCACTTTATTATCCTCGAAATGTGAAATAGGATTGCTCAATCGATGGAATAGTAATAAATTATTTCCCGATATCACAACATCGAAAACTTCAGGATCTTTTGAGATGAATCCTGTTTTGTAACGAAATTTATAGCGTAAATAGCCACCATAACTATTGAGCTATTGAAATAAATATTATATTATATTATATTAGAAAAAATATCAGATCAAATTGTAAAAATACGATTGGGAGCTTATTCATTCACCTGATTGCCAAGAAATTGGCTTGGTAAAGTCCAGTAAAAAAATGCATCATCTGGAGTATTCGGATCTATACCCCCTTGATTTATTTTAAATTCTCGAATAGAAGGACTGTAAATGATGGCTTGCTGATCAGGTGGGTAAAGATCACCAATGTTTGCAAAAGTATCATCGGTGAGTTGACGCATCACAATTAAAGAGATATCTTTCTCTAAGACGATGCTCTGGAGAGAAAATGAATGGATAAAATTTTGTCAGATTTTTTCGAATGATCACGAGTCAAAACTGGAAAAATGACCACAATCTTCTTTTTCTACTCACAGGTATCAGTTTAGAATTGCTGCTGAAACAGCGATTTGTAACTCCAAAACAATGGCAGCGTAAGCATTCGGATTGATTATTTGCTTTGCTATTAAAGAATGGTGGGGTACAAATTGCATTCCTTGATTTGATCATCACAACTGAGCCTCTACCAGCAGTTATATTCTTAACATTTTCAGCATAACAGCTCCATATTCCAGAATCGTTGAGCTGTGTTTCACGTATCACAAGTATTCCTAATCCATCTGCACTAGTCCAGACAAATCGAGAAGAAGGGTTAATTCGCTGTCCATTGAACATCCACATTATATTCGGTTCAGGCTTGCCAAGAGCATAACAGGACATCGTCAAATTATCACCCTCTTGAACGATCAAATTTTCATCAGGCTGCTGAGTAATAGTTGGTCCAGCTGAAATGAAAAATTGATTAGAACAGTGATCATCAGCATCAATGTGTTCAAGTTAGTGGCAAAAACAACTTACCGCATCCGATTTCATCTGAAGAATCGATACAATCAGATTTCGAATCACAGAGATATTCTTTTGGAATGCATTGATTACTATCTGAACAGGCGAATTCATCCCAACGGCAATTGGGATCATTTTCGCCTCGTTCTGACGGAGAGACAAGAATCATGAGTAATCAATGACTAACTTAAAAAATCTGATTTCCTTACCACATCCAGCATCAGATGGACTGTTGATACAATCAAATAATTGTAGATCATCTGATGCGATGATAAATTTGGTATTAAAATGGATAAAAAAGCAGAGAAGGGTGAACAATAGAAATAAATAAATTCTCACTTCCATTGAAGCTAGCTAAAAAAATTTGGGCATCATAAAAGAAATGAATGCATAGATAACACGATAGCCATTGCAGCTATCGAAAAGTTTTCCACATGAAACGGCAGGATCCAAGTTCTGGTCGATCTCATTACGCGAAGTTAAATTGTCGGGCAAAGTTATTTGTCATCAGTTTTAACGAGCCTAGTATTTTTATTTGAACTCTTACAAAACGTTGGGCTTGTTGATAAGCGAATCATCTGGTCCACATTTGTTCAGAGTCGAATCTGATCTTCATTCGACGAAGCCCTATCACACGAATTCTGCCCGCGCACCTCAATCCAATGGCTAATTAATGATAAGAAATGGATAATTTTTAGAAATGATCTGAAAATAAAGTAGACAAATGGAAGAACAATTGATGGATTCAAAAAATTAATTTTTACTTGGTCTTACAAAAGGAAGGAATATTCGATCTTATCTAGCCTTCTATAAATGTTAATTGCAACGTCATCGTGACTGCAATAGATCGACATGATTGGGGCTCTTTTACACGGTGGAGATCTAGCCGAATCGTTCTGATTTGGACAAAAACAGTTATTTTTGCTATTTTTTCTTTCTTCTCATTTCTTTCCATCAAATTATTTTTATTCTCGATGTCACGAAAAAAAAGATCAAGAAAGAAAGAGGATTGATCTTGATCCAAACAATGACTAGCTCATAACCTCCAAGTTCACTCAAAAGATTGAAGTTTAGTGTGCGATATTCGACAGGGTCGATTAAATCCAGATTCAACAACGATATTTTTCATATTGTTATTATTTTGGCTTGTTGACAAATTAGAGTAGTTGTAGCTTGGATAGTTCAGGTATTTGTCCCACTTCGAAAGGGTAGGCACGACACACAAAACGTTGACATTCGTTTTGGAAGATTTTTAAGTACCAAATATGTGCTCCTGAACAACGAGAGTTGATCCCTTCTAGTGAAATAGAAATCAGATGAGCTCGCAAATCTTTCGAAAAAGCTTCAAAAAAAGTCAGTTGAAAAAATGATCGGAGGTTTTCAAACAGAGCTGAATTGAGGATCTGATTTTGCTTTTTTTCTTTGTTACATGCATCATGTTTCGTTCGGATGATAACCAGAACATGCCCACAGGGTTTGTGAATCTACTCAGGATTCGGACCATGCATTACACTGTTGAGATGAACGAGGAGGCGAAAATCTGGGAGGACCAGCTGCCTTGTGGGTGGTGAATGCTCTGTCTTTTTCTCTGTGAGAGAGACAAATGCAGATATCATCGATATCATCGATTCAAGTCTTCAAGAGATGAATGAAAGGTCGAAGAAAATCTCATGAAACTCTCGACGCAATTGAGTGTGCTGCCTCATGACTGGTTGATCAGTAATAATTGATTGAGTTAATCCAATTGAATGATTGATCATATTCGCTCGCACGATTGTTGGCTGAATTATTGAAACAATCATTATTAAAAACTTGTTCCGTTTGATATGGACCAACGGAAAGAGAGCAGCTAGGAGTTGTTAAATTAGAGGAAGAGTCTGATGAATCGGAAGAATCAGACGATTGTCCATTAACTTCCACTGTTCTTTGGGTTTCATTTTTTCTTTCCAATTCCAATCGCATTATGGTGTGTATAAAATGAGTTCTCACTCGCATGGGATTGAACTCAACTCTTCCATTTTGATTACCACATCCATCTCTGGTACAACCACAGGGAAAAGATAATCGATCTACTTGACACTTGATTCCCGCTAAGGAACACTGGCATGTCTCTGGATCACAGTAAATTTGACATTCACATCCACAATTTTCTCGAGAAGCTCGTATACTGCGACACTCTTCCTTTTCCACGGTCTCAATTTTACGTACACCCGATTCACGGAGAAGAGCTCGCCTTTGACGTAGTGGCACAGGTTGAAGAAAATAGCAGCTATCCCACTCCAATTCGGAATCCGATATATCACTAATATCATCATTAGAATCTTCCTCTGACTCAGATGTTGATCCGGAACTTTGATATGGAAACATGCGAGCAAACTTTCGCTGACGAATAAGAATATCACGATGGACGCGCCTTTTCTCTTCAGCATGAGCGTCCAGGGTAAAGTCGCGTGAAGCAAAATGTTGTAAGTCCATTCCGAGCGTTGAGCCGCCTTGACTTGGAACACAAGTAAAACCTTGTGACCGAGGAAAATAGAATACAGTGACTCCCTTGAATTTAACTGATTTCTTGTTGTTGGAACAAGAATTAGTAGTATTGTTATTATTATTGTTTCTAGAAGTTTTTAGAAGACTTTTGATCAATTTATTTACACTTCCAGTACCACTTCCAGTGCCACTACTACTACTGCTACTGTTACTACTACTGTTCGAGGATGAGTTTGAATCATCCAAAGAGTTGGTTTCAGAAGAGGTTACATTTCCAACACATTCTTCGCTGACAATCAAATCAAATTGATGGGTGGAGATAGAGGTAGAGGTGGATGGAAGTTGCTGGTAAAGTTGATGGTGGTCAACTAGGTGGGGAAGAAACTGTGGGTGTTCATTTTCTCCGTTTTCTTGGGACTGTTGGTGTTGTTGTGATGGTACTTGCTGTTCTTCAATATGACAAACGACTTGTTCCGAGAGAGGAGAAGAAGAAGACGAAGAGGTGGAGGCTGAGGTTGGAAATAATATTATTTCATGTTCAGTTTTAAGTCTTTTCACTTTGGAAAATTGTTCACTGTCTGGTTCATTTTCAATAGAAACTTCATTACTAATATTTGGACTCAGTAACACTTGAGATGAAAGTAAGTCTTGACTCTCATGGTGTTGTAAGTGAGAAAAGATAGTGGAAGTCTCGTCAATGACTTCAACGATTTGATCTTCGGTTGGGTAAGAGTCGGAAAGTGAGGCGATTGATTGTTGATCATGAAACAATTGTTGTTGTTGATGTTGCTGGTGGTGTTGGTTTTGGTGGTGTAGTTGTTGCTGTTGGTATGGATAGCCGTCAGTTACAGTTACCACAATAGTTGAATCTATGACCTCTTCTGATTCCACCTCAATGGCATTACCAGGAGTCACATTTACCGCCTCATCACACACTATACCACTGGAAGTGGATGAATAGGAATCTTCACCATTTGCCGTGTAGGATGACTCAATGGTAACTGAAGGAAAATCAACGATAGAAGTATCACTACACACGGCCAAGTGTGGATTGATCAGATCAAGCGAACCACTATCCATAATTGAAGTATACATTCATACAGAATGCTTAATGGTGGAACATGAACATGAACATTTAATCAAAATATTCTCATGAAAAAAGAATCAAGTAGAACTAATATAACTTAACTTATTATAAACTATCCATAGTTGTGGATATACATTCTCTCTCTCTCTTTCTCTTTCTCTCACAAAAGTCCACGAAAATGTGTGTAGTGTGTGTGTGCGTATTTTGGGACCTCAAACATACACACACACGATAACGAAAAAGATTTGAGATGTGAGGTTAAGAGAAGAATTCCAAATACTGAGCCAACTTGAACCATTCACTTTGCCTTGCAAGCTTCATTCTAGCCAGCAAAAGTGAGCATATCAGCATTGTGTGCCATCTAGACACTTTGCCATGCTTTATCAAACTCAAACACACACTAATCTTTCCTACTATTGGCTCAAATCAATAGGCCACACCTCCAGCTGAATCATGCTGCCATCATAGTTGGGCGGTTCTCGAAGGGAAACATAACGATTGTGTGTGAGTGCATGTGTGTGTGTGTGTGTGTGGAAGAGAAAGAGAAAGAAAGAGAAAGAGAGAGAGAGATGTGAACATTTCAAATCCAAGGCTTTTTCTCTTTCTTCTCTTTCCATCAGCAAGAGAAAGAGAAAGAAAGAGAGGGACTGAAGAGAGAGGGAAAAGAAAAACATGAGAGAGAGAGACTGAAGTCTCTTTCCCCTTCTCTCTCTCTCTCTCTTGTGAATCGATTCTTTCTCTCTTTCTTCCTTTCCTTTCCTCTCTCTCCCTATTTTTCCCTCTCTTTCTTTCTCGCTTCCCTTCATTCTCTCTCTCCTCTCTCTCTCTTTTCTCTCTCCTCCAGTGACGGTGTTGTCCGTTGCTCGAATCGAAAGAGAGAGAGAGAGAGAGAGAGAGAGAGAGAGAAATGTAACCCTCTTTCTGGTTCCTCTCTCTTTTTCTCTTCTTCCTTCTTTCTAGCTTATACTCAAAGTATTCTAGAATTTTGCGATGAAAATCAAGTATAATAATCAATTTCTATTGGATGGAGATGCAAGTATTGGCAAAAGAATTGTTGGAATAAGTATCTTATGATTGAAAATTAAGCAGCGAGAACAAAAAAACTAGTTGAATTGCAGCTCAAGTTTACCTCTAAAACTGAACTCAAGTTTATGTGAGTCTCTCTCTCTCTCTTTCTCCTTCTCTTTCTCCTTCTCTTTCTTTTTCTCTCTTCTCGCTCAGCTCAACTCAGCTCATGAAAAAGAGAAACGAGAAAGGAAGCGAAAAACTGACAAGAGAAACCAAATGTTCTGAGGCTGTACTTTCGGCCGAATATCGAAAAACTGATC
This sequence comes from Brevipalpus yothersi, assembly GCA_003956705.1. Classification (NCBI taxonomy): domain Eukaryota; kingdom Metazoa; phylum Arthropoda; class Arachnida; order Trombidiformes; family Tenuipalpidae; genus Brevipalpus; species Brevipalpus yothersi. Next base: position 106,868 of record QZCP01000132.1, read on the forward strand.
CTTGAATTTCAGGCTCATCTGAAGGAGGAACATCATTCAATATTGATTTTTTGCTTCGCATGTACAGATTAATGGAAAATTTTCAACTCATAATACTCGCTTCCCAGAAAAAGAGACTGAAAATTTACCATCAAAGGCAAATTTTTTGGAAAAATTACTCCAGGTCCAAATTTTATTCCAATACATAGTAAAATTCAAGTATTCCTTGCTCAGCAGACTCAATATCCAATATTCCTTCTCTTCTAGCAAGGTATCAAACTGCGGTTCTCAAGCACAGCTACTGGCTGTGTTCTCAAGCCGGTTGATAGTTGGAAGCATTCGCCTGACTGGCGAGCTGAGCTGAGCATAGTTAAAGCTGAGTTGAGTGAAGTTGAGAGAGGAAAAAAACTGGTTTCTTGGAACTGAGAAAACACATAACAGACCTGTTTGGCCTGGCCTGATTCTCGCCCGCTCGCTTGCTTGCTTGCTTGCTTTAGAGTGCTGAGAAGAAAGCTCTCCAAATTGGAGACTTTAGCACTGGAATACAAGAAAATAAGTTCTGAACCGAAGTTCTGAACCGAAGTTCTGAACTCGAGAGAGGAAAAAAGAGAGAGAGAGAGAGAGAGAAGATGGATCGATTTTCTCGATCAATATTCTGCTGTTTTATTCTCTATGTGAGTGTGTATGTGTGTGCGCTCAATAGAAGACCATAGAGAAGACCTCGATCTTATGGAATGATTTTTCCAGCCTGGAATGGATCGAGAAAATAGGAAAAAAAGATTGAAAACAAAAGTATTATTCCAAAAAAAAAGAAAAATCTTAATGCTCTTAATCAAGTAGGGAAACAAGAAATTGTTCTACATGTGGAAGCTTTCGAATATTCGTTACTTCAACTTCTCGATGGACAATTCAAATCACTTTTGTAGTTGGTAATTTTCCGGTACCACAGCATATCGAAGGTGCCAGTATTTGTATTTTTCTCTATTAATCTCTTGAATATTTCTCTTCGGACTGAATTCTTGAAGAGATCGGAGATCAGGAAGAGAGGATTAAGAAAAATCAGAGAACTTCCCGTTCCTCTGAAATATGATCTCAATTAAATAGGTTGCACCAATAAGAATGTGGATTTATTGATAATGAGAAACACATGGTCATCTAGTCCTTTGATTTTCCTTCAATTTCAATAAATGAGCCAAAAAATTATTCAGTTCAATCTTCTCGGAACACCTTTCCTATAATTTCTGTGAACTAATTATCATAAAGAATCAGTTCATTTCAACATGTAAGCAAAAGCAACAGCTCTATGCCTGATCGTTTTTATTGTGCTGTAGAATTTATTTGAATCATGTAAAAATAATATAATCGAAACATCCCGGCTTTTCTCAGGGAAAGGAAAAGAGATGCTGCTTTCGTTTCATGAAAAAAAATTCCCAAAATACCATAATAAACACAGATAAAGCTCAAATTTTCACTGATAGCTGACGTCCTTACCTTACATAATTAGAGTTATAAAACCGAATTGTCATTAGATTCTCTTTTGCTTTTAACTTTTACTCTTTTAACTCCCTATCATGCAGCTCATGACAAGACGATGAGTGATCATTTCAAGAAAACCAATACGACTAAAAGAAATCGAATGATTGAATAAGATATTCTTCTATTCAATCCTCTGGTCACACTTTTATCAGACTTTTGTGAACCTTTTCTGACTAACCAAGTCCAATAGTCGACACTTCTTGTGATAAGATAAAATATGTCCATCTTATGATCATTAGTCATCGCAAAATTTTGCCTTATTGCTAAAAAATGGATAGCTCAAAACAGGCAAAAAAAATTGAGCATGAAAATTTGATCTCGAAGTCAAGTTGTTCAGTTGAAGCTGTTGTGAAAACGAAAAAGAATAAGTGGAAGAGAGAGAGAGAGAGAGAGAGAGAGAGAGAGAGAGAGAGAGAGAGAGAGAGAGAG
>QZCP01000133.1:0-28467 GCA_003956705.1 Brevipalpus yothersi
GTAAAGCAGAATCCTTCCACGTACAGTATATTGATAAAAAATGATTGGTTCAAATTAGAAGTGAGAACTCCTTTGAAAAGTGAAGAATCACCTGAAGAAGTTACGGGAATTATTCTCATAATAACTTTTATGCTATTGGCATTTTTCTTCCTCGCACTTTTAATACATCTCATTGGAAGAAAGTACAGAAAAACAATTGATTCTGTTTTTCACGAATCAACAATAATCTCATCAGTGATAAGGCGTGCATCTGAAGCACAATCTTCGGAAACTGGTCGAAAGTCTAATATTTCCAACGATCAGCAAGTCACCAGCAGTCTCGAAGCTCATCAAACTTCGACAGCCCAAATAGTCAGAAAGAACCAGAAACTGAAAAAGTGATCTTTGCAGTCGAGAGATCAATCTATTAAACTTCTTCCGAAACTCACATAAAATCTCACCATACTGATTCCTATCTTGTACAAAACTCGATGGATGTAATCCTAGAAAACAATAAATAGATTCGAAAAGTGAACCCTTTTTTGAAAAGGGACGAATCACTGAGTGAAGAATACGTTATTCTAATATTATCTTTCATGTTTGCGTCATTTTTGGTCATTGGGCTTGTGATACACTTCAAGAGTAAACAGATGAGGTAGATCAGTTTCGATTCTGGAGAATTAGCAAATCTTTCAGCGATAAAAGGGCCAATTTTAGGAGCCCAATCTATAAAAACTCCTTGAAGATACATTTCCTAGGGATGATCAAGTCACCGACAGGCTCAACAGAAAATTTTTGAAGTCTCATGGTGTCTAAAGATGTCTATTTCGAGTGTTTTGTAAGAGAATGTACCTAAACAAGAGATGATGTTATTGAATGTGATTGTTATAAAAATATGATACCTTCAAGGATCAATTTTTTCACAATTCACATTGAGACCGGACTGACACTAGATTCTCAGCATAAAATGTATCTATAGAAAATATTCAGACCACAAATGCTTGTGTCCAGGCAGTAAGGTGCTTCCCGAGGCTTTTAATTTGATTGATGATTTTGGTGGAAGAAAAAAATTCAAACGAAATTGAATCAATTAAAAAATTAAATCATGTGATAGCGGAATCTTGTGTTCTCACTGTCTCGCTCCCAATTCAGCCATCATGGCTTTAAGATTGATTAATTTTCCGATCAACTAATCATGAGTCGCTGTTGTTAATCATTTTTGAACATGCTCGTCCGATCGTGGCTCACTGCTGAAGCTTCCGATCGTCACCATAAAAAGGCCCTCACGACCATAGAGGGACACATTACATTATGATTCGATCACATTTTTATTACTTAAGTACAGTGTATGTCCTCATCTACTGATGGATGATTATCATCATATTTTGTGATTGTAGTAGTGACCATTATAGCCACACATTAATGTTACTTATGTACACCCTTTCCATTGTAATAAATACCCATTGTATCCATTCCTGGACTACGTGAGGTGTTTGTGTGCTGAAATACCGTCCCTTTAGGTTAGATCGCCTTCGGCCCTCAGGATCGCCCCCATTAAAATCGAGAAGCCCGGAATCGAGCTCTTTACGAGCTTCGACTCAGGTCGAATTGTTTAGAGCTTGGTTTCGCCCATCACATGCGACCTCTGAAAAAAATAAATATAGAGTTCAAGTTTAAAAATCAAAGTCACAGCTCACATAGTATTTCACTTTAGCATTGTCATTTCTTTGTATAATAACTTTGATCAAAGCAATCTATATAACAATCAATGAATTTGAGGGGTATTTTCCGATGATTTTAATCCTCTAAGAACATCAAAATGGGAAGCAATCAATCCTGAAAAAATATCATCGTGACCACCTTGGCCATCAGATGACCACTTGATATCAAACTTCGGGCACTTGAGGACACAGTTAAACATCTAGATCATCAGTGAAAAGTTTTCGGACTATTTGAGATTATTAGAGAATTTTCTTCATGTCGAAATTGATCCAGAAAAAGCAACTTTTCCATGATAAATTCCATATACACGCTAGATTGTCATATGAAATAGCAGAATAAACAGATAACACAAAAATGCTATCTTATTGGTGGCTAGGCTGCTGTTTTAGAGCTAATAGCCGATTTTTCTCTCACAAACCAATTAAAATTGATCTCCAACATATTTTGATAAAAGAGGTTATCCTGGTTGGAGCTGATCATTGAGCCACTTCTCTAGGTTAATGAATTTCATACGAATTTTCCTGACCACTATATTGGAGTCAATTTTTTGCGAGTACTGAAGGAAATATTTCACCAAAGGTGGCCTTGTTTTCTGAATTTTTTTATTGATGCTTCCTCCTTCGTTCCACTTTCGAATTCTTCAGATAGTTGATCTTTCATTGCAATTGGATTGTAGATGGTAAGTCCACCAGAAGACACCACAATTCCAACAATGATCAATATCATATCTCTGAATTATTGTCAAATAAAAATGGATTGATCTTGATTGTTGATACCCCATGTAACGACTCATCTCATGAATTTCAGTGACTCGATCGCGATCTCTGGAATCCATAGTGATCCAATGTTGAGATATAATCCAGTTTTCTTGATTTTGAATCAAATTCATTTTTTTATTGCAATAAAATTCGATCTTATCTTACACACTCTTATTGGAAAACAGAAATTTTCAAATTTATTTCCTGGAAATTTTCCACTCTATGGCAATCCCAGCGCGTTTCTACATCGTGAAAACATTCCTGCTGGTGAAATTTTTTTTCTTTCCTTGGCCAAGTGATTCAATGATTAGGCGTTGTACAGATATCGGTATATTAGAAAGACAAGATAATAGATGTATTGCTATACTACCTTCAGGCAAGCTCCAGACTCCAATTAGGGATTCCAAAATCAATGCACAAAACTGTGATGATTTTTTGGTAACAAGACAGTCAAAGATTTTATTTTTGTGGAACAATTCGCAAATACATTCCGATGGGAAAAGGGAGAGAGTGTTTTATTTCAAATGCGAAAAAGGAAAATGTTCTAAAGAGATATTTGAGAATCAAAAGGGTTTCAGGAGTTGCTATCAAAGAAATGGAAAACTCACAATTTGGATGCATCATGTTAAAGGTTCATTTTTTGGTCTTGCTAGATGTGAGTTTGATGGAGGAGAAGTGAATTTTGCCTATTCAAAGTTTGATGAACTCGTAGAACTAATTGAATTACCAGATGAAATCAGCTCAAACAACCTGTTCTATTCTGCTTATAAGGAACCTACGAGAACTTATATATTTCTAACATCAAGGATGCAATATAACGTTTCACCAAGAATATTGGCTATCGACTTGTAAGTAATCCTCTAGGCCACATATGTGCCTCAAACCTAACCAAAGGTTTAATTGATAATTTTATTCAATTTACAGTGAAGAATTTAACTCAAAACATATTCTAGTCAAAACTAGAGTTGAATTAGGAGAAAACAAATCAATTCCTTGCTCTCGGTCCAATCTTTGCCAAACAACGGTGTATCTATCATGCAATGATACGGATGCCGACACTTATTATATTTTCTCACTATCAGTCAATGAAATGTCCGATAATCCAATATTTGAAGACGTTGATCTTGAAACAATGTATGAGGCTTCTAGTCCTGCAACTTTTGATCCGTCTATGGTTGGAGTGAATGTTTTTAAAGTTGAATATCCCACCTATTTGACGGTCTTTGTTGTCAAGAGTGAAGCTGATTCTGATACTTCAAGCTCTTGGTACCTTTTGTACCTGGGAGAAAATGAGATTTATCTCCCGGAAGGCTGTTTTGAACCCGAATCAAATAAAACGTCATCGTTTTTTTGTCCCCTATTGGTGCCTCCTGGACATGTGTTGAAATTTGTATCCATAAAAAATCGCAAAAATTTGTGGATTCATACCTCATTCCAGGACACAGCTCATGATATTCCCATAGAAACATGCTATCTGATGAACGATTGCTTTGGATGTATCCTATTGTCAACTTTAGCTTCTTTTACATGTGAATGGGATGCTGATTGGTGTATCAGTTCATCGAGAAGCTTACCGAAGAATGTTCAAGATTGCATCTCGATTGGTTTACTTGAATTTGGAAATTCGGATTTGAATGTGACTGTTCAAGGCGTTAATTTATATAATAATTTCATGTATATCTGTCTTGAAATAGAGAACGGTACATGTCTCGATATGGTCGATATTTGGGATGACACAGCCCAATTTACTCTCGATGAGAAGACTGCTGAAGAAGTAAAGCAAAATCCATACGCAAACTTTTTACTCATAAGCAATAAAAAGTACAATATTAGGGCTAAGATTCCCTTGAAAAGTAAAGTAGAGTCGCAAGACAGATACCTAGAAATTATTATTATTATACTTTCTACACTTCTGGCATTATTCGCTGCTGCCGTGGCAATATACTTCTTCAATCGTAAACAGCAAAGAAAAATCGATTCAACTGAATCGGTTGATTAACCAGCAATAAGAGACCCAGTTTCGGATGCACAATCTTCAAAAACTGCTTGAAGGCACATCCTGAAAGAATCAATGAGTTGCTAAAAAAAATCACAATTTATAGTGGAGGATGCTTCAAAGGTTCACGATGACCATCTTCCAATTAGATGGGTTGTATGATTAAGGGATAAAAAACCTGAAAAAAATAGAGTCCAAAAAATACTGTTTTCTTATGAGCACTATAGCGAAATTATATAATCAGAGAAACATTTGATAATCAGAAAAGTACTCAACAAAAGTTAATAAAGAACAAATGATGCAATATTATTTTCATTATTGCTCGATAATTCTGGCTGCTTCATTTGAAAATGTGTTGACATCCTCAACTTATTCGTTTTCTTCATGCATCAAGTTTGATAATTAAAAAAAAGAAAGTAAGTGAAACGAATTGAATTCTAAATCCTGGTGAGCTATCAATGAAGTCTCATGGTCATCATTCTTCTATCAAGCGAATAGCATTTTAAAATTTGCTTAAGCTAGCTATGAAAATTGATTTCGATAAGTTCTCGATTACGAAAGGGTAAATTTTTGAAATCTTGAATAATTAAAGGTTTTATAGAGATAACAGGGGTGAACATTTGTCAGATGTCTTCAAAATTCGGAAGTGAGCTTTTCTGATATATAGTCAGGATTTCATGGATGTCAACTCTATCTTGCGAAATGTGATGAAAAATCAATATACTCGATGGCGTTATATGTAATTAGTCAAAGTTATCAAAGGAATCGTGGTGAAGAAAATTTTGAGGATCAACAATGATCAACAATGCAAGGAGGTTTTCAATTTGAACGTCTTCATCTGATGGCTGAGATGATCATCGTTTCAATCATTCCCCCATCTTTTTCATGACTTGCTATTGAATCATCTAAGTTTGATTATCGTTCTTCGAAGTTCTTAAGTGTCCCATATCATGATCAGACCACTTGTTCATTCATGGTGTATCCTTTTTTGTGACTAAATTTTTGCCGTCCATCCGAGAGCTTGCTCATAAAATAGTCTTCGAGAAATCATTTCATCTCATGACAAGTCTGAATTACCTCTTAAAACTAATGACAATGATCACAATTCAGTTATCTCTTTTCCTGAATCCAATTGATGGCAAGATAGAAATTTGTTCAACTATCGGAATATTAGAAAGTAAGGATGATAAATGCTGGTTTCTTCTACCCGAGGGAAAACGAGCAAAGCCAATGAATATTTCTAAAGATATTCTTCCACCAGAAGATTGTGATAATTATTTAGCAAGTCGGCACAGTAGGAGAGTGATTGCTGCGTGGGCCAGATCAACGACAATAACACGAAAAACACAAGATATCAAACCGAAAATTTTTTATTGCCGAGAAAGAGAATGTGAGGAAAGTCCTCTTATTGAAGAGAATGCATTCAGAAGGTGCTTTGACCAGTCAGAGGATACCGTACTTACCATTTGGGTTGAACAAGTGAGAAGGAGATCTTTTGCTCTGGCTCATTGTAAAAATGGAATAAAATCAGAAGAATTTTTTGTATATACAAACAAATCTTCCTCTGTTTATATATCCAGTTTTCCAGACAGAATCGTTCTGAACAGTTTATTCTATCCAAACACTGGAAACAATACGGCTACATTCTTACTTCAAACATCGAAAATTCAAGACGATATTGCACCCAACATATTGGCTTTAGATTTGTAAGTAGCATGTTACAATTGTCATGTGTCATGTTGATTCTCATGAGCAAAATTTCTCATCCTCCAAGGAATGATAAACCAACTAAGAAAGACATTCTAGCAAGAAGTCAAATCAAATTGGGAGCCAACCGTTCAATACCTTGCTCTCGATCTAGTCAATGTCGATCAACAGTATATCTTTCGTGTGATGATAAGTATTCCAACGCTTACTACATCTTTTCACTATCAATCAGAATGATGTCACAAAATCCTAATAAAAGAGAGACTCCTTTGGGAACAGTGTACAACGCTACAAGTCCAGCTGAATTTGATCCTGATTTGATTGGAGTTAATGTTTTCCTTGTCAAATATCCCAAAAATTTGACAGGCTTTGTGGTTCAGAGTAGGAGAGATTCTCATTCCACAAGCCCATGGTTCCTCTTATTTCTAGAAAAGAATGAGACGAAGATTGCAAAAGACTGTTTTGCTCCTCAATCGGAGCTCGGTTATCCTTTCTTTTGCCCTTTAACTATTCCTTCTGGACATTCGTTGAAATTTATATCCATTACGAATCATAGCCTGTGGATGCATACTTCATTCCAGAGCATTACTCATGATAAACCAATTGAAACATGCTATCTTATGAACGATTGCTATGGATGTGTCCTGGTATCAACTGTAGCTAATTTCACTTGCAAATGGGATGTTGATCAGTGTATCAATTCACCGGAAAGTGTTCCAAAGTATGTCAGAGATTGCATTTCAATTCATGAACAAAGTTTCATGGAATCAAAACTGGTTGTGACTCTTCAAGGTGTTCTTTTAACAAATGAATTCATGGATGTTCGCCTTGAAACTGAGCTTGGTATTTCCATTCCAGCATCCAAGAAAATAGACAACAGAGTTGAATTTACTATCCAAAACAAAATTCTCATCCAGGTGAAGCAAAATCCTCCCGCAAATGATATATTGATAGGCAATAAATGGTTCGATGTAAATGTGAGGATCCCCTTGAGAGGTTTAGAACCTGACGAATCTGACGAAGTTCCAGGAATTATTCTGATAATTTTCTTCCTACTCTTGGTCTTCATGGCCATCGCACTTGTGATTCACCTCATCGGTAGACAAGAGAGGAAAGTTGATTTCGATTTAGCTGAATCAACGAATCTCTCAACAATAAAAGGTCCAGCTATAGATACAAAAACAACCTAAACAAAGTGAAAGAGTATCTCCTGGGGGTCAATCAAACTCGCCAAGAAGGAAGCTATCAAGGTTCAGGTGAATCTTCGAGGATGTCATGAGAAAAACAACATGGAAAAAGAAAACTTTACGATTGATAGATGAACAATGTTTAGAATTGGATACATATTTCGTTTTCTCTTTATATCTATGAAGAGATTGTTGCGAAAATTATCAGAGCTTGTAACAAAGTCCGCAGCTTCTACATAGGCCTAGATTAAACCTTTCCTCAATATATTTATCCTCCACCAATACTGAAATCATCTCCGCAAATCATTTTGACACTCTTATAGCCATCGAATAGCTTCTTGATACAATTTTTTGCCCACTTAACATGTTTCAACATCTTAGACATTGATTCTATTGGAAAATACTTGAATGGTGTGACAAGAGCTTCATCGCCAAACAGCTCCATCGTCGGCAGCCAATGCGGTGAGAGCCTATACGAGCAAGCTTGAGAAATTAGTTTATTTTGATTGCTGGATGTGCAAGCATATTGAGTTTTCATGCTTTTTTACATCATTTTTACATGATTTTTTCTCAGGAATCTACTTCGCTAGAGTATTGCAGCATTGGTGTTCTGATATTGTCTCAACTAACGAGTAAAGTCAATCAATTAATTGGAGATGAGGCCAGCCGTTCTATGGCTGAGCAGAGAAATATCGCATCTTGGTTCAGAAACAATTAGCTCTTCGAAATTTTCCAAAAATTCATTCTTGCTGCCTATTTAATCACACTCTTTAGTGATAAAAATATCTTTTAGATTTAAAACTCTTACTCACGATCCTTTCATAGAGCAATGTCAAGAAATCGGGTATATCTTCGAAAATCAGTCGACAATGATGAAGATCATCGATCCGGGAGTGATCAAGATCCACAAAATAAGGTCGATAGAGATGGAGATCCAGCTCTCGTGATCAATGAAGATGACCATCAATCCAATGAGAGACCAGAGGACGATGGGACGAAGAGTGTGACGCTATTGACGATCCTGACGTTTAATATAATGCTTCCGAAGATGAGAACTTTCCTCTGGACTGTCGATATATTAATAATCCCACCAAATGGAGCACAGTAAGGCTAATTTTTTGAAGGAGTTTTTTTCTAACTTTCTCTCTTTCTCTTTCTTTCTCTCTCTCTCTCTTTCTCTCTCTTTTTCGAAATAGAAACAAAAAGTTCGAGTCCTCGAGGTTGCTGCAACCTATCATCCAGGCAAGATAATTGCTAGCATCCTCGACAAAGACGGTGAAGGATCTGGGAAATGTATAGTCCAATATGTTATGAACTATGTAGCGTGCAATGAAGATGTCTTAAACGCGAATGAACATGTACCAGAAATCACGGAGGAAGAAGCCAAAGCATGTAATGCTATTACGATGGAAAATAATGGATGATACAGTAAAGACGCTTGTAACGTGTCGTGGTTGCCATAAATATCAGTGTCCATATTGTTTTAGATGCTTTCCAGTTGGATAGAAAAGTGATTTTATTGATCATGTTAATAGATGGTCAACAAGAGAAAGAGTTCGCCAGCCAGGCTGTGAAAAAAGGCGGCAAGAAGAGCCTCAAGTGAATGGCCTTTGGGAAAAATCAAGAAGAAAACCAAAAAAAAATTCAAGATAGATTCATCATGGAGCAACAGAAAAGAATTATATCCGAAAAAAAAGATTGAATGAGGGGAAGAGGGAAGAAAATGCTGCAGCAAAAGAGGCCGCGAAAAATAGACCAATGGGATGATAAGAATGACATAAGATTTTCCAATAGAATTACTTTCACCACATCAAAATTAATTGATTTTAATATTTGAAATAATTGTGATCTCTCTCTTTCTCTCTCTTCCTTTGGCAAAGTTCTCTTTTTTCTCTTTCTCACCTGGCTGGCATCATCTAGTAAGCAAAGTCTCCGCTTCAGATTCAGTCAGAAGTGAAATGAGTTTGAATGAGAGTAATTTAATGCTGATGCTCATCACCAATTTCTATGGCTAACAATATTTATCCGTAAATCAAATGTGAGATGAGAAAAAGAAGGAGAATAATATGGAAAAGGAGAGGACAGAAAGCTGTTTTTGTTTTTGTTTATCTCATCACTTGAATGTAAATTAGAATCTCGATAAGGAAAATATTCAGGATCAACAATGATCAGATAAACGAAGAAAGATCTCAATATAAGTGTATTCAATGGCTGAGATTGTCATTGTTCCAGGCATGTTTACGATGATTTACTACTTACTTTGACTTATCCATGTTTGTTTACCGTTCTTTCGAAGTTCTTGAATGCTCCATGTTCTGATCAGGCCATTCGTTTGCTTATGAAGATATATCCTTCTTTTTGTGATGGAATTCTCTCTGGTACACAGGTTCATTCGAAAACCTAATCATTATTCAGTTCCGAAAAAATGCATCGCTCCATGTCGTGTCGGACACACTTTTTACGTGTAAAAACATTGATTCAGTTTTCCCTTCTCCTAATCCCAATTAATGGAATGATAGAAAATTGTTCAAATATTGGTATATTAGTGAGAGAAAACGAGGAATGCTCGTTTCTCCTTCCAACAGGGAGGCACCCATGGTCTATTCCTGCCAATATCGTATCACCGGTAAATTGTGATGAATATATGACAGGCAGTTACACGAGTAAGCAAGGGATCAAAGGAGTAGTTGCTTGGGCAAAAAGAACCGTAATAAAACAAGAAACACAGAATATCAAGCCAAAACGCATATATTGTCAAAGTAATGATGCCTGCAAACAAATCAGTTTCTATGAAAAAACAGCATTCGAAAGTTGTTACAATCAATCGAAGAATGCTGTACTCACGGTTTGGATTGAACTCATGAGGCCAAGAGTTTTTGGACTCGCTCAATGTGAAGATGTCGAAAAACCAGTAGAATATTTTGTTTATACAGATGCAAACAATACTTCGCCTTCTTATATTTCCGATCTTCCGGACACTATCACTTTGAACAGTTTATTTTTTATATACCTTAAGAATAATCTGACAACATTTCTACTCCAGATATCCTGGATTCGAGATGATATCTCACCCAAAATACTGGCTATAGATTTGTAAGTAGCATTCTTCGATTGCAATTATGATTTTTATGAAGCATGGAATTCTTTATATTTCAAGCTCTGCAAAAGATGAACCGATTCAGCGGAAAATCCTGGCAAAAAGTCAAATGAAATTAGGAGGCTCCCGATCAATAGCTTGTTCTCGATCCAGTCAGTGTGAATCAACAGTATATCTTTCGTGCCAGAATACGTATGACAAAACTTACTACATCTTTTCACTATCAATCAGAGAGATGTCACAAAATCCTAATGAAACAGAAACTCCTTTAGAAACGGTGTATAACGCTCCAAATGGGGCATATTTTGATCCTGATTTGATTGGAGTAAATGTTTTCCTTGTCAAATATCCCAAAAATTTGACAGGCTTTGTGGTTCAGAGTATTAGAGATTCTCATACCATAAGCTCATGGTTCCTCTTATTTCTAGAGAAAAATGAGACGAAGATTGGAAAAGATTGTTTCGCTCCTCAATCGAAGCTCGGTTATCCTTTCTTTTGCCCTTTAACTATTCCTTCTGGACATTCGTTGAGATTTATATCCGTTACAAATCATAGCCTGTGGATGCATACTTCATTCCAGAGCATTACTCATGATAAACCAATTGAAACATGCTATCTCATGAACGATTGCTATGGATGTGTCCTGATATCAACTGTAGCTAATTTCACTTGCAAATGGGATGTTGATCGGTGTATCAATTCGACGGAAAGTGTTCCAATGTATGTCAGAGATTGCATTTCAATTCATGAACAAAGTTTCGATGACTCAAAACTGGTTGTTACTCTTCGAGGGGTAATTTTAACAAATTCATTGATGCATACTTGTCTCAAAACAGCGTATAATTGTATTCCATCATCCAAAATATCGGATAATATTGTTGAATTTACCCTCGATCAGGAAATTGTTGATGAGCTGAAAAGAAATCCGTCCGCCATCCACATTCTGATAACCAATGAATGGTTTAATACAGAAATCAAAGTTTATTTGGAAAGTATAGAATGGGGAAACGAACTCACTGAAATTATTCTCATAATTTTATTCATAATATTGTCATTTTTGGTTATCGCACTTGTGATGCACTTCATTGGTAGACGGATCAGAACCAATATTTGGCCCTCCACTGGATCATCAATTCTCTCAACAGTAAAAGGGGCAGTTTTAGGAGCAAATTCTTCAACTGAGAGGGACTCCAAATCCTTTGCAGAAACGGAGCTCACCAAGAAAGGGACCCTGACCTCCAAGTAATCTCAAGACGTCCATGTCAAACAATATCATGAGGAAGAATCTACTCAGAGGAAAATAACTTCTGATAAATCCGATTCAAAATCTTCTGACAATCCATATTGAGACATGAGTGGCAATAGTGATCATGAACTTATCATTGTTCTTGACTTCCTCCATTCGAGAATCAAGTCGATTTTTAAGTGCTGGTATTTTCAACGCTGATCGTACAAGTTTTTATGATTATTGATTTTCACTGTAGTTTTCACCTAATGAACCAGATTTTTTAGCGAAGAGTCCAATTGGATGCTGAAAATTCAATCGAAATGCTGACGATTCTTTCAGATTTTCATTATTGATACGAAAGTCACCTGAAAATTCGAATCTAAATGAGACTTGTCCAAATGACTGATGATGAGAAGAATGATCCTGTCAACAATTGTAAATCAATTCGAAATGTAAATTGAGAAAGATTTCTGAGAGCGCACCCCGAGCTCAAAGGCCCAAGAGAGTCGTTTCTGGATAGAAGAAGGCGAAAATTCTAGCATCGTCTATCTGAAAATCAAGGCTTTCCTTGAAACGTATCAGTTGATAATTCTTTTAAATTGATTGGCCTGAGCAGTTATCATGAGTGTATCGGTGAGTGAAGACAGTAAATCTCAAATGTTTGCCAGCAAATGCAACACTGATTGCATCACATTTTTTCAAAGTTTCACTACTTGAATTTTTGAAAAACAGAACATCATGATTTTTTTCAAAAACTTCACCAGAAATTGTAAAGCTTGATAAGTAGTTGTTAATGTTTGTCATGTTTATCTTTTGTATTTTTCCAAGAGTGGCTTGGAAGATATATTAGGTTGTCTCATAAGTTTGTGCGTTCGATAGGAAAATGAAAAGATAGAACTAATTTTTTGATGGATTCAGAAGATATGATGCCTAGATGTCTAAGTGTTGGAAGAAAAAAAGTCTGACTTGGTTGAAAGTCCAATTAGAACTCGACGAGTCTATGCACCAAAAATGACCATTATTTTTTGTTCTGATTGGGCTAATTTTTCAGGACTAGGTATTTTCGAGAATTTTCTTAGTGAAAATTATTATTAAAAAATCATTTTTCTGATCAAGAAGAAAAACTGCTATTTGAGCTGAAAACTTTCATTTCGAAATTTTGATATCCGTGAGCTCTTCCACCAGTGTTGAAAATTCGAAAAATTCTTTTTCCAAATCTGATTTTTTTCATACTTTCTTATTCAATATGTAATGATACCATGGGCGAAATTTCATTGTTCTAGAAAGTCTAATTCACATCGAACGAACGAACTTATGAGACAACCTAATATTATATCTTTGATGGGAAATTCTTCATCCAGAAGAGTGAAGCTTGGTATTCGACTCTTGGAAATCAACACATCTAGAAAACTTAATCAACTAGTACTTGAGCACCTTTCTAATTAAGCTCAACTAATTTAACCATTAAACTAATTGCATTTTTAAAAAAACCTCTGTGCGTTGACAATGAAAATAAAGTAGTGCATTTTGAATGAAAATGTTGGATATGCAAAAACATGGAGCTGAAATTTTCAAGAATTCTAAACTTTTTGGATATTCAACTGAAAAGGACGAATTTTCCTACTGTTAGCTCATGTTAAAATCATTAAATCAAGTCTTTTCTTCGTTTCGCTGTAGATTGGTGATGAAAAATCCGTACATCAAATCATGGCGCGTCATATTTTGGTTTTTGTTTTTCTCATCACTTGAATGTAAATTAGAATCTCGGTAAGGAAAATATTCAGGATCAACAATGATCAGATAAACGAAGAGAGATGTCAATATAAGTGTATTCAATGGCTGAGATTGTCATCGTTTCAGACATGTTAGCAATGATTTACTACTCACTTTGACTTATCATGTTTGTTTACTGTTCTTTTGAAGCTCTTGAATGCTCCATGTTCATCATAAATTATATCATCTGATGAAAAATCTTGTTCCCTTTTTTAGACTGAGAACAATAATCATATTTCAGTTTTCCTTTTTTCTAAGCCCAATTGATGGCAAGATAAAAAATTGCACAAACATCGGAATATTAGAGAGTAGAGATGATAAATGCTGGTTTATTCTTCCTGATGGAAGACAAACAAAGCCCCTGAATATTTCTAGAAATATACTTCCACCAGAAGATTGTGATAAATATTTAGCAGGTCGCTACAGGAGCAGTAAAGGGAGGAAAGGAATAGTTGCATGGTCAAAATCGACGATAATAACACCAAAAACACAGAAAATTAAGCCAAAACGTATCTATTGTCCAGCAAGAAAATCCGATTGTGATTACAATTATTTGGATCACAAAATAGCATTTGAAAGCTGTTATAATCAGTCGAAGGATGTTATTCTTACGGTTTGGATTGAACTCGTGAGACCAAGATTTTTCGGTCTCGCTCATTGTGAAAATGGGAAAGAATCAGAAAAATATTTTTCGTTTACAGATGCTAACAATACTTCCCATGCTTATATTCCTCAACTTCCGGACAAAATATTTTTGAACAGTTTATTTTATTTTCCCTCTCGAAGCAAGATCGTGAGAACATACCTAATACAGACATCGAGAATTGAAGATGATGTTGCTCCCATGATATTAGCTATAGATTTGTAAGTAAAAATTCTATGATTCTACAATTGCAATCATGATTCTTACAAAGTAAACCTTGTACCCCTCAAGTCGTTCAAAAAATGGAACCACACAGACAAACATATTGGCAAGAAGTAAAATCAGAGTAGGACCAGAGAGATCACTTCCTTGCACTCGATCCAATCAATGTGGATCAGCGGTATACCTTTCATGCGATGATATGGATGCCAATGTTTATTATATTTTCTTATTATCAATCAAAAGAATGTCTGACAATCCAAGCTATACGGAAACCCCTCTTGATACAATGTATAAAGCCTCTAGTCCAGCAACTTTTGATTCCGGTATGATGGGAGCCAATGTTTTCAATATTTTATATCCCAAAAATTCAACAGGCTTCGTGGTTCAGAGTATTCGAAACCAAAGTGCTGATCCCAATGCCATAAGCTCATGGTTTCTTTTATTTCTTGAAAAAAATGAAACTATGAAGCTTGTCGAAGGCTGTTTTGCTCCAGAATCGGAATTAGGTCATCCTGTCCTCTGTTCCTTATCAATTCCTGTTGGACATTCGTTAAAATTTATTTCCGTTACAAATTTTAGCCTATGGATGCATACTGCGTATGAGGACATAATTTATGATAAGCCAATCGAAACCTGCTATCTGATGAACGATTGCTATGGATGTGTTCTAATATCAACTGTAGCTTCTTTTGCATGTAAATGGGATGCTGATCGGTGTATCAGTTCTTCCAGGAGTATTCCGAGGTATGTTAAAGAATGCACTTCAGTTGATGAGCTACAAATTACCAACTCATCAGTGTCCATGACACTCAGGGGTGTTAATCTAAACAATACTCTCATGAAAATTTGCATCGAAACTATGAATGGAGTATGCATCCCACCATCTATGATTATGGGTAATGAAGTTGAATTTCTTCTCGATCGGAAGGATATTGAAAAATTGGCACAAGATTTAACTTCAAGTTATATCGAGATAAGCAATGAATGGTTCAATAGTCGCTTGAGGGTTCCTTTGAAAAAAGAGAAAATAGATAGACTCAGAGAATTTTTCATTATTGCCTCTCTTGTTCTTTTGGCTATTTTTCTTTCACTATTCATAAGCTATCTTGCCTGTAAGCAGCCTAAGAGAAATTTTTTAGGCTCATTTGAATCAACCGAAATTTCATCACTCAAAGGACCGATCGGAGAGATGGATGCTCCACCATCACTTGTATCAGGTGCCACATCAAGAGATACAATTTGCCAAACGAACGAGAAAGATGAAGAGAACGAATTTCTTGAGCGAAAATCTGAAGAATCAAGAAAATTGAAAAAATCGGGTGCATCCAAAAAATCTGAAAAGTCGGAAAAATCTGAAAAATCTTTGAAATTCGAAAAATCCATAAAATCCACAAAGTCCGACAAATCATCGAAATCTGACAAATCATCGAAATCTGACAAATCATCGAAATCCATAAAGTCTTCGAAATCTACGAAATCAACGAATTCTTGAAAACCTTCCAATTGGAAGTTTTAAATTAAAATAAATAAACCCAATAAATTTACTGAAATTAAATTTAGGCCATTACAAAATTTTCGAATCAATTTATAATGAGCAGCCAATTATTTGAATTTCATTTGCCATGCTTCATGATGTAAAATGATAGCAATTCGATATAACAACGCAAAACGGTCGCCATCTTTCCCTCCATACCAGGCTGTCTAGATGGCAAATATTTATCCTTACTCTTGCAAAATTTTTTCCAATCTTTTTTATCCCATTCATGAATCGGCTTATCTGGTAAAGTAGGCCATTTTATTGGATATGAGATCGATGGTTTCGGTTTTTTCGGAGGCTTATTGGGACCTTGAGGCTTATATGTCCCCTTTTCTTCTGATTTTTCAATTTTTTGTTTTAATTCGATCTTAGATTTTGCAATCCCTTTCTGTAATCTGAAAGTTAGTTAGAAATACATTCCACTCAGAAGAGAAAGCTCTACATCTTAGCTCGGTAGCAAAATTACTTACTTGCTATGTTGGGTTGTATTCTGTGGCATTGGTTCAGCAAAAGATATCACTACCATTAAAATTGTCAAAATCATTGCACTAAGAAAAAATTTGAAATCCATCTTAAGAGTAGTTGATTGACATACACAGACACAGACACACACAAAAAGTTCTAAATTTTTTGTTATCAAGAGAATGATTGAATTTTAACAACTGATCACTTCAGTTTATGAATGATTAACTTCAAGGAATCATCAAAGAAAGATGAGACAGAAGGCATACCCTAGACATTGACTTTATCCACCTGGCAAGTATATAGATTTATGCATCCTTCATGCCCATTATCATCAACGTTCAACAGTCTTGACGACCCTGACATGGGTGCCCGCATGTAGAATATATAATTCGATTTGAATTTATTCTTGATCCTACTGCAGTGGCAAGAACAGGTGACGGTTCAAAGATTTCATTTTCTTTGAGTTTAGCGATGGAATTGACATGATTTTTGATGATTGTGAGGAGTTCTTTGAAAGTTTTCTCTGACAATGTGAGTAATTAAAACTTAATTTATGAGGAGATAGCAACAATTTTGAAAGGCAGGAAAGCTTGTTAGTTAATTGTGAGCTTCCAGTAATGGACCATAGAACTTTTCCGTAAGACTTGAAAAATTTGAGAGCATTATCAGCACACATTTCAACCACTCAAGCACAAAGTTCGGCAGAATATGATGCTCTGAATCAAACAAAACAATCATCACAGACACCGACTATGATGGAAAGATAATATCTTGTCTATCAGTAAACAAAGACTATCAAATTTTTTGTGATTCTATGGTGTAAACTTTCAGAGAAAATAATTATTTATGCAAAAAAGTGTTGTTGAACAAATATTCAAATTTATTTAATTCCATTTACAGCTGATAATTTCGTGATTTTCATTTTTCAAATCATAATTACATCAAAGTGTTAATTATAGCACTTATCAAATTAATTGATATTTTCTTACCAACGGCTGATAATACCATTTATTCTGGCTTAATTGACTATTTTAATGATTTATATCAAATAATTGGAAAGGAAGAAGAATTTTTCTCATCTCTTGGAAAATTAAAATAAAAATTAAAAATTGTACGCAACCTATCTAGTTACACAGCCTATGTAGGTGCAACCTATAAATGAGATGGCGCTACTTATTTTGCAGCGCCATCTTTCAGTTTCTTTTCAAAAAGTTTTCACTGTCTTCGGAATTGCAATGATCAATATTGTTAATGATAAGCAAGATGGATAATTTGAATTAAATTGAATGCTTAATTAGAAATGATGATCAAATTTATGTGGATACATGTGATGATATGAGTGTTGTTGAAACATTTTAAGGGAATCGAATGATCACTGTTGTGTGTATCTGTATACAATTGTTGTGAGCCGCATTGCTTGTGTATATATATAAACACACTTAAACAGTGTGTGTATTGAATTTTTTGATCAAAGAAAGAGATTGCTTTTGCGAATTTCAAAGTGAATTGATTTGAATCACACATCCATTGTGATCATGGATCAAGATATATCGATTAAGGAGGAAGAAGATGAACTTCTTTCCAATGAATTATTGTTCTTCGATACTTTTGCCCATGATAATGATCAGGTGAGTTAGAACATTATCATCACTGTCAGATGTCGGTTTTTTTTCTCATATTCCGATCCACTCTCTCCGGTTAACATGTGCTTTGTGTCATTTTTTGGGAAATCTTTTCTTTTTGTCTTTTTCAAATCATCCTTCACCTCATTAATAATTCAATTTGTTTATTTTCTATCACCAGGAATTACATTTGGATCTGGTTCAATTTCCGAATCCAGTGATCATCAGTGAAATAAGAATCATCCCTCTTGGAGCGAAAGTTGAAGCTGATTTTCCCGGTGGTGTGCGCTTGGGGTGAATAATAATTTTTATTATGTTTGATTTTCATTTTTTAATCTCTCTAGTTTATCTGTTATTCTGCTTCATTCTGATTGAAGTTTGGTTCTCTGAATTTCCCCAAATAATAACGTTTGCTTTAGCTCACACTTCTTACTTGATACTTAGATTTTAGCTTGATTATTGATCTTTGCTCGTTCTTCTACACAGTGCTACTAATCCATCAAGCTTTTCTGTGGACATTTACATGAATGATCTAGGAAGACCATACTTATCAACTTTCTCTGACGTTGGCAGGTATGTGAAAGTGTGAATGCAAACATGTCATTGTATTGTTTGGTGTTGAGAATATTTTATTGATTACTTTTGTTTTTTTCAGGTTCAATTATAAACAGAATGTAAATATACAGTTCATTCTTAAAGAAAGAAGGCCCACCGATGGATTGTTGATAAAAGGTTGTTTTCGGACGATAACATTAGCTATATTCGGTGTTACCACAGATGTTAAAGACATATTGCAAACTGAAGAGTCACCATCAGCATTCGAATCTTGTGATGTGAAACCTTCAGTTCTGATGGAAAGAACACCTCCGCAAGCCATTTTTTCCGAATCATCTCGCTCAAGAGATCAAGTGAAAGCTGAAGATCTCGAACCTCTCTTGAGCAAATTAGCTAGTGCCTTGGCATCCCAGAAAAATGTGTCCAAACCTTTTCCCTTAGGAGGTTCTCCTAAGATGTTACTTGTGAATGATAGAAGTGATGAGCGACCAACATCATCCAAGGATCGCAAAATTATCGATCCTTGTCGAAGTGATTGTGAAAAGGTTCCCATGTATTCACGAAAAAGACGACTACTCTCTCCAGTACGAAGTCCTGCCAGTACTCATAGCGATGTGAGCTTTCGATCAGAGAAAACCGCCAATCGCTCTCTAATTCGATCTGACATTCCAGCTTCACCGTGCTCGAGTCAATCCTCTAGATCTCCTACCAGATTTGTTCACTCTGGTCCACATTCACCTTTCTATGCTAAAAATCAAACCGAATTGAGTCATTTTCCTCCATCTCTCAAAGCATCTGCTTCCACGTCTCCATCCACTCCATCTCTCATTTCAAAATCATCCCATCAAGATCCCCATAAGTGGAAGAGAAGAAAAATTTCACCAACATCACCTTTACATGGTTCACCTCTCCAAGCGACTTGTGAGAATAGGTTTTTCGAAGATGAAGGTAGCAATTGTGTATCTGGATTGATATCTCCCGTGAATAGAGATCTTTTGGAGGAAATTTCTCCTGAACAGTCAGCATCTGATTGGGAGAATATATCTGAAGATGAGAATTTAGAAGATATCAGCTCCTTGGATGGAAACGATGGTATAGTGCCTAATTCTAATGATCAGGAAACTGAAAATCTTGAGTCTATATCAAGTGATGATGATTTTGACGAAGGTGTTCCTGATAATAGTGATGATTTTTCATGTTACTCAGGTGAACTAGAGGGATACAATCTTTTTTGGAAATTTGATTCCGAAAACTTCCATCTTAATGCTATTGAAACTCTGAGTGATCCTTCAAGAACTGCCTATGAAATTCAACAAACAAAGCCTTGTCCTGCTTATAATGAGAAACGATTACACTTAGAGTCATTACTGTGTGAAAAAGAAGGTCGCAATCAAAAGTGGATAGAATCCATTGAAATATTAGCAAAAGACTGTGAATTCCTGCCATTATGTCAAGAGAATCTCCTCAAAACTGTCATCGACTGGTTGATCGATGCTCTTAATATTGAACTTTCCATCAGACAGAATGTCATACCACTTAAAGTGAGGCAAATCAAAGCTGGTATCAAATTAGCTTCAGCACTTTTTGGTACTGACGATCAGGTGCGTCAAGCTATGTTCAATGTGGAGGTACCGAAAATTCTATTAACTTTGTATGGTGAAAAGAATACATCTCTTCCACTCAAGTTACTCATCCTCCGCAGTATAGATGCCCTCTGTGATTCTGTTTCAGGTGTTGAGCATTTATTGAACAAGAAATATCAATTTGAAAGCAATGAGTTAGCTGAGAGTACAACTTGTTATCAGAAATTGTTGAGAATTCTTCTCGGAAAACCATCATCCCGAATAGCTGTAGCCATTGAGGCTCTACTGAACAAAATTCATCTCTACCTTTTGGTTAGAAAGTTACGAGAACTTATCGACTCTAAAATTAGTGGATCAAATATATCAGCCATCTCGTCATTACTACGTAAACTAGGCACTAGTTTTTCATCTATGCAAACATTATGTACCCAAAAGACAAGATATCTTCCTGTTTCTCGATCTTTTGAGTTGAAAAAAACAGACAATGATTGTTTACTGTCTTTTTACAATTGGGCTAAACATTATCAGCTCATAGATGGTATTTTAACTATTTTGGATGATAGAATCTCCACAAGAAGTAGAATTTTTGAAGATATTGAATTCTTATTGCAAAAATTTTTTAATGAGGAATCTTTTCCACGATTTCTTTTATCACCTGAAATTCATCAATCTACCAATCGACTCATGAGCTCACTACTCAGCGTTCGAAATTGTGAATCAAATGGTGTTGTGGAAACTCATGAATTCATTTCATACTTTTGTGGTATCCTTCAAGTCTACCAGCTTATCGACTCACTGAAGTCGATAGTGTCAAGTCCATCGTTTGATGTAGTCGTTGTCTGTGATGATCTCTCAACTTGTTCAATTCTCAACAAACTTTTCTGTCTCTCTACAACCCATATCGGGCGAAAAAGCTTAGCCAAAGTATTATCAACTTCTAGAAATTTTGATAATCTTCTACCTTTCTTGAAGCCAACTGGTCGTAAAGAAGATGATGTTGTTTTGTTCGATTCAACTTGCTCATCATATTCTGCCGAACTTTGTGCTTTAGTAGTCGAAATGTGTGCTGATAATGCTCTCGAGTTTTTCAAGTCTTACGGAAAAGTTTTATGGTCCATATCTGGAAGCTCACAATTAACTAACAAGCTTTCCTGCCTTTCAAAATGGTTGCTATCTCCTCATGAATTAAGTTTTGATTACTCAGAGAAAACTTTCAAAGAACTTCTCACAATCATCAAAAATCATGTCGATACCATCGCTAAACTCAAAGAAAATGAAATCTTTGAACCGTCACCTGTTCTTATCACTGTTATGAGAATTCTGCAAAACCTCTCATCACCTTGCCAATATTCTTTTTTGACTTTTGATTCTCTACCAGTTGGTGAAAGCACTACCGAATCAATTGAGTTAAAGTATCATTATGCTCTCATTCAAATTTTTTCACTCGATGGTCTATCATCTCTGCTTATTTTGTTAGAAAAATATGCAGACACCTTACTTCGACCCTCACATCTAAGTGCTGCACTATCTGGATCTTCAGGTACCTTCGTAATAAGTCTGATCGCACCTTGCACAAATCTGGTCAAAAGACTTCTCATCAGTCTCATTGCTGCGCGAGGCAAAGACTTTCGAGATACCTCACCTATACCTGTGATGTTGAAAATTTTCTCTGTAATGTATTTATTTCCATCATCATCTCCCTCTTTTGGTGCTTCTCAGCAAGTTATTCGAGAGATAGTTGAAATTCTAATGCTCTACACTGATCTGAGTCTAACGTCATCTGAAACTGATCCTGACATACTGAACAAGAGTATATGGAGTAGAATGATCAAAGAAGTTTTGGACTACACACTTTCTCTTCCAATGACTTTCATCCACGGACTATCACTTCTTTCCGAGCTTTTACCATTACCACTTCCATTTCAAACCTTAACACCATTGAACACCGAAGAAGTGAACAAATTAGTCAGTATTCGTAAGATCTGGAGTGCTCATCTTCTTGGTTTAGCAAGTGATCTTGAGAAGTTGATAACTAGTTTCGTATTATGCTCATCTCCTATTATCCAGCAGCTTTTACGTCGAGTCTGTGTCCAGATATCTGATTTATCATCTCCTGCAGCCTCCTTAGTGGTTCGATCTGTTTTGGAGGCTCTCCTCGATGCTCTCTCTGGCTGTTCAGTTGATAGAACCGCATGTTCACTGGTATATACATTGAATTTACTCGCATTCTTAATCACTCATCCACCATTCAAAATGGCATTCATCCACACTATGCATATCAAAGGGAGATTAGATGAAAAATACTTCTCAATAGTTAGCAAACTTCTCCAACATCTCAAGCCATGTGCCACAAAGCACACTGATATTCAAGCGAACACTCTCATTTTCAACTTTTTATTAGCTCTATGTGATGCTAATATTTATCTCTGTCCAGAATCCACCCCGATGCCTCCTCCTCAAATAGTAAGTACTGCACCCTATTTTTCTCCGTGATCTCAGCTCAGTATGATTTCTAATCCATTTTTTTCTTCTTCTTCACTCTCCATCTTTTCCAGTTATCCAATGCATTACCACCTTTGGAGTCTATTAAGATAATTGTCTCAGCTCTTCTCCGATTCTTGAGTAATATTTGCTCCGATGATTCATCATCATCTCTCTCTACTCAGTTAAAAAATTCATCTCTTGGCCTTCTAGCTTCTCCTCAAAACAACGGTGATTCACAACCTTGCAAGCCAATCTCACTTCTCATGGACACAAATTCCCAGAATCAATTCTTCATTTTGTCTGTATTTCGTATACTCAGCCTGTTTTGTGAGCATGATTATGGTTTTGTACCTCTTAAACAAGCCTTCTTCGAGGATTCATCAAGTGCCATACACTCTTTCCTCAAAATATCTTCAGAAATGTTAACAAAATGTAGTGATAGCAAGATTGATGGCTATGTTCAAGTGATTTTTTCATGCATTTTCTTCCTCAAATCTTTCATCCTCGAAAGTGAAAAGAGATCATGTAAATTAGCACCCCAAGAGGTGCAAATACTTCTCAAATGGTCTTGTGCACATTCTCAAAGCACCGTTGGAGAAGAGAAGGAGGAGAAGCTAGCAGCAGATCTGGAAGATGGCAAACCGCTAGAGGATAACAACCGAAAAGAGAAACATCCTCTCATTCTTTTACGAGAATATTTTGCAACCGAAAGTGTAACTAGTTATGATGAGCTTGACTCGGCAATGAAAACAGTTGAGAGTCTATTGAATCTGTTAAACGCCTCTCACGATGAACAGGATGAAGGAGCTACGATGGACAATTCGCCGACAATTGAGCCATTATCATTGCAATTTTCTCGACGGAAAGTATTCATCTTAACCGAATCAATTGATATAGAAAAGCTTAATCCCAGCTATTGGCTTTCTGTTCCTGCTTTCCATGACCACGAACACTTGATGCCTCTAGAAAAAGATGATAAAATCAATTACATTGAGCTATGTGATAAGTATTTTTCTGATGGATTTGATATTAGAAAGTCCTTGCGAGAAGCTTTACGAATGGAGGAACCAAATAATGGAATTGCTGTCAACAGGACAGAAGTACAATCCAAACAAATCAAAGCCGAATCAAATTTGCAATCCCGAGATTCAAAATCATCGATTAATGTTAAACGTTCATTCGTTGCTCCTCTGAGAGGTAGAGGTTACAACCGAACGGGTAATATGATTCATTCATCACGTGCAAATGATCCATTCCGATCTAGACCACCGAATACTAGTCGACCACCTTCCATGCATGTTGACGATTTTGTTGCTCTGGAGCAAAGTGGAAACAATTGTAGCTCTTATGAATCAAACAATAAGCGATTCAAGCTTGATTATTCTTCGAAACAGCGCAACTCAAATCATAACTCTTCATCAAGATCATTTGGCTCATCTAGCTTATTGCCAATCCGAGCGTCTCCATCATCTTCATCATATCATCCCGATCGTCGATCAATCAATATGCAACATCCCCATTCACATCATTCGCCCTCTCGCAATCCACCTTCCAACAGCTCTAATCGCAACTCAATGTCACGTTACTCTCGTGATGGCTATTCACCGACCATGATGCGATCATCTCGATCTGGATCAATTGGCCCATCCAGCTCTGCTCAACATTGGGCTAAAAGTATGGATTCTCGACGAGATATTCGAGATTCAAGGCATTTGAGAGACACAAGACTGATCCGCCAAAATATGAATCGTTGAAACATCTTGATAGGCTCCAGCCGATAGCTTCTATTGGAACAGCTTTATCGGGGTATCAATAGACTCAAATTTTGGGGAGGCTTCATACTCTCTTATTTTGTCTCTCCATTCACAAAAGCAGCATTTGACATGAATTTTGTATTGTTTAAATTAGATTTTCTGGGATTTACATGTTCCATTCGAAATACTATCACTCGTTTTAGTCAGACCTATGTAAAATAAACTCATTATATTAATTGCAATTTCTTACGCTCGGTGAAAACGTTTTTTTCGCGCTTTTACATCATATACATTCGAGAGATTTACTCTTTACCATCAGAAACGAAACTTGAATAGCTTTGATTCATCCTTTTTGCCAGGATTCTTGGCATCAAGTTCGATTTATGAGCCCAATGTTTCCGAAAAAGTGAAAAAAAATCTTGTTAATTTTTGTACTCAAATATCAACTACCGGTTATCAATTGGGTTATTCCCTAGCACGTATAATCTCTACTTTTTGCTGTTTTTTCTCGATATTTGATTAGAACTTTCGAATGAATTCCTTACTTGCTATTCGAAAGCTAGATTTTGAACGCTCTCTAAATTATTTGACAATTTAATGAGATTTCAGGCTTGAAATTTTTGCAAATCATATGCAAACTTTTGAGGCAAAAACTGATTGATTTTGGAGTTTCTTCCAACTCTCTTCCCTGATTTCCTACGATTTTAAGAGATGGGTTTGAGGAAATATCAAGCTCAGTGGCTTAGTGATTACCTGATTGCTTGGTAAGTTCCTTCGATCAAATGAATTTAGCATGGATTTGCGTGCAATACTCTCTATTCTGCCTTAGAAATGGAATCAAACAGCATGAAGCCCTTTTTTCTAGCCTTTTGCACCGACTTAAACTTGTGGAACTAATATTTTGGGAATTGAAACTATTTCTTGTTTTCTTCGAAGAGAATTGAGCTTTTTGCATTGTATTGTATGCTATTTGATCATTTTTCAGTCTGAAAATCTTTAACAGAGGAGTTGAAATAGCATTTTCATCACCTTCAAACTTTAAACCTAGTTTCAAAGTTAATTTGAACACTCTTGGAGGAACTTTCTATTTCTAATTCAGTGATTTGACTGGTTATAGACAGAATCAAAAGAAATTGACAAAGGAAGTGTAGATTAAGATTGTTCCTAAGAGTCAAGTCTGGACTCCATCTCTATCAGCATTTTAGCATGAGCATTCATTCAAAACTATCCGATGAAACTTGAGGAAATTTCACAAGAAAAAAAATTGAACTACTCGATTGAAAACTACACAAGATTGCGCAGAGAAGTATTGAATGAGAAAATTTAACCAAAAAAGACACTTTGAATCCTATTTCTAAACTCCTGAATCATTTAATCGATTATTTGATGAGAGAGTCTTATTCAGAACTCAAAAACATACTCTAGATGTTATTGGTAATTTGATGATCTTTCTCCCATCATCCGGTGAGAGTTTTCTCATACATTCTTCTTCCATTCAAAAGTTAGATTCATAGTACTTTTCGGCAAAGCTTTAGTTGAGATTTCAGACCAAGAATCTTCAAAAAGTCAGTCAGAGAATCAAAATAGGCTCTAAGAACGATCCATTAGATGAATATGGACTTCATATATCATGAGAGATTGATTTAACTATCTGTACAAAAAGTTTGTTCGATAGTTCTTGAAGCAAATACTCTACACCTCTGAGCAATTCACTCTAGAACCAAGGAAATTCGAAGCCTTCCGTTCCATAGCCATTATCAATCTTTTATTCAAATTTTTCGTTCATAATGGATCCACCATTGTAAAATAGAATGTCCCAAAATGCGTCCACCAATTGCTCCAGCAATTTGCCAGTCATTCTCATCTAGAAACAGGAACCAGGAACCACTTGACTCTCAAATCTCAACTCTTATCAGCCATAAAATAGCCCAAACGATATGGCCACTTGCCATTGGTTTGCATACAAAAAACCGTTATTCCTCCCAGACTGTATGAGGTAATGTGTCGGTGAAGCTTAGAAAAAAGACCGAAAGCGATGGCGTCAGAAGCAGTTCATTGTTTTATTGACCCGTTTATGGTTCCATTCAGCGAATATTGCAGTTTATCTGTTTTTTCGAGCCCATCTCGGAAAAAGGAGCCTTCAGTGTTGCCCAACAAGGACAGCGAAAAAAAAGAAACTTTCTTCACCCAGAAAGCTATATATACAGATTGAACAGTGTGTCTGTGTGTGTATGTGCCTAAGTGCCCATCGATAGTTGCAATTCTCAGCCTGGTGTTAGAAGCAATTTGGACCTTCTAACTCTTACTTGTTGAGCGATCTTTTTTTTCTTTTTTTTTGACGAGCAACAGACAAGCAAAGCCTTGGGCCCACATTTTGTGTATGTATGTGTGGAAAAATAAGCTTCTGCCCAAAAGCGTCCAAAAAAATTTAGTTGGAATGTTCTCTCTCTCTCTCTCTCTCTCTCTCTCTCCTTTGGCCTCTGACCAGAGTGACCTGCCCGTTGAGCCTGCACTGGACTCCAGGAACGCTGGGGTCATTGCCTTCTTGTCCGCTGACCGCTTCTCTCTCTCTTTCTATGATTCGAGTTTTTTGCCTCTCCCGCATTTTGAACTTTGCACTCTGTCTCTTTTTTCCTTCTCTCTCTCTCTCTTTCGCTTGCTAAACCCTTTTACACGAAGAGCAAAGTAGCTTGCTCTTTGGCCTCAACTTTTTCTTGTCCACACATACACACACAAATTTTCTCCATTCTCAACTTTCAACTCTTGCTCTAGCCTTTGCGTTATTTTCTTAACTTGCCTTTCACCTCTCTCACATTCAGAGGCCACAGGGTTAGGCTGTTTTGCTCAAAACTTTCGAAGGCACAGTAGTAGGGAGTGGAGAGAGAGAGAGAGGCAATCCCATGCCTACATGGGACATAAACACTTTTTTGAAAAATGATTTCATATTCAAGTGAATTTATGTGTGTGTATGCGAGTGTGTCTGTGTAAGTATGTATATGTGTGTATGTGTATGGGCCGGTGTATTGGAAGTAATTTTCCTCCCTAAAAAGCTGATTAGATCCAGTTTTACTGGTATTCAAAAAACTGTACCTAATCTGGAATGCTTTGGAGTCCAAGTTACACACACACAAATACATGTACACACAGCCAGAGCAATGATTGAGCAAACGAGAGCTCATAAACTTTTTGCCTCTATTTTTTTATGGCCAAAACTCATCATCACCAGGAACCACGTGTATATACATGTGTACCGTGTATACATGTACCTGTTTGAATTTCCATTCTCACCACAGTCGACATGTGTGTAAGTTGATTGTGGAGCTAAGAAATTCTCATCTCTCTTCATTAAATGTTGCACTGATCGATGGCAAAATTTAATGCTGATCCTTGCAGGCTTAAAAATTTCTCAAAACTTTCTCTCTACATCTTACGCTCTTAGATTGCCTTCAGGCTTACATGACCCGGACTTGGTTCCTAGGATAGAGTCTTTTTCACATACACACAAATACATAGATCTTGAATCGAATATCACTTTACCTTTCCACGGTGTGAACAGAGAAAAAGAGAACGGAAATTTGGTGAACAAATAAATTAGTCTCGTGTAAGTAACTAAGTAGAAAAGGTTTGACCTCTCTCTCTCTCTCTCTATCTACCGAAAATGGTGAGGAAACTTGGTCAATTCTAATTGATTCCAAAGCAAATTATTTATCCTCCTCTCCTCCTCCTCAAAATACTAGATATATTGGACTTCCACAAAAGAGAGTTTCAAAATGTTTCCTCAATTCACCCTTTTCCCGATATGTATTGTACGTGTATATATATACACACATACATTAACAATTGATCCGGTGTTTGCGAATGTTACGGGATATTTGGTAACAAATAGGCACAATCTCACGTTACCTGAATCTGTGCTCAATTTTCTCTCTCTCTCTCTCTTCCTCACCATGAGGGTTACTCTTTTACTCCTTGGCGGGTAATTTTTTTCCCAGGCAATTGTGTTCATTCCTCTCTCTCTCTCCCTTTTGCTGGACCTTCTTACCCTCACCACCATTGACCCGTGGAACTGACCATCAATGGCTGCCTCCTATGTCCCGCATATCAACCCTTTTTCTCAAATGATCTCTCTCTCTCTCTCTCTCTCTCTCTCTCTCT
>QZCP01000133.1:45184-66853 GCA_003956705.1 Brevipalpus yothersi
GAGAGAGAGAGAGAGAGAGAGAGAGAGAGAGAGGTCAAAGATAAGAGGGCATGTCAGGGCATGGGGTGAGAGAAGAGAGAGAAAAAAATTGGTCGAAAAAGGCGAAGAAAATGAAGGAGAGTCCAGTTTGTGTGAGAGAGGAGATGAATAAAAAAGGGCAAGAAAGTTCAGTGGCAATGAAATGTTTTCTCTCTCAAATCGCGTAAGAAAAGGCGAAGAAAGGAGAGCCCAAATTATTATCAATACAAAATACATGGACTGAGTGAGAAAGGGCCGAAAAAAAGAAAAGATTTTTGAATTTGAATATTGGTGACTGAATAAGAGGAGAGAGAAAAAGAAAGAGAAAAGAGTGAGGCGGAGAAGGAGTAGAAAAGGAAAAAACAAGATGATAGATGGCGAGTGTCACGAGAATTCAAGATATGTGTATTTATGCATATTCCCAGTTATATGAGAACATATCGAAAAAAATGTCCAAGAGAGAGAGAGAGAGTTTCAGTTTTCAGTTTTCCGGTAAACAAAAAAATTTTCATATTTTAACGATTGTCCACAATAATAATAGTTTCCCTTAATCAGTGTAACTCATTCTCTTTAACAGTGTATTTGCATGAGAAATTTTCCATCCAATGAGTCTTGAGTAAAGGTCAGCAAGAGTAGGATGAATAGGAGCAAAAACAATTTCAACTTACACACACTCAGAAACAATAGAATCAAATGAAAAGTCAAAGAGAGAAAGAGAGAGAGAGAGAGAGAGAGAGAGAGAGAGAGAGAGAGAGAGAGAGAGAGAGAGAGAGAGAGAGAGAGGCAGAAGGGAGCATCATTATGAGCTCTACATTATCATCACTTCTATTCCTGAACTTTCGGGGAGAATGATATTGTGTAAGATAGAAACCATGCTAGCCATCGAAAAACTTGCTCAACTATTCATTCTTCTCTCTCTCTCTCTTTCTCAGCCTCTACTTTGGTGGCTTGATGATCATATCAACACATGCATACATTCAAATTATAGCTGTCATATTCAGGGACTCAGTCAGTCATTTATTGTTGATCAACTAACCATCACCTTCACCGTTCACTTGACTGTAGAAGAGAAAGAGAGAGAAAGAAAGAAAGATGAAGAGATGAAGAGGCGAGATATTGCAGTCACCCATTCAGTTTGGCTTGCCAGTTATGGAAGGTGAAGCTGGGAGAGAGAGAAAAATAATAAAGACAAAAGGACAAACCCTAATGAGTGAATCAAGCGAAAGGCAGAAGTAGTAATAGTAGTAATAGTAGTAGTAGCAGCATTTTCGGCAACATCAGGCAAAGAGAGAGAAAAAGGAAAAATATTTTTCAGGAAAAAGATAATTCATGCGATTAGAAATGTCCTCCGAAAATGAAGTGAGAAAAGGAATTGGACAGAAGAGAGAGAAAGAAATGATAAGATTTTGTCAAATGAGCTTTTCTTTCTCCGTCTCATACTGTATAAAGTGTTGCATTTTTCAAATCAAAATTAACTTTCAACCGATCATCATGGTCATCATCATTATCATTTTCCGCCAAGAAATGGAATTTGGAGAAAATTTTTCACAATTCAGAGAAGCTAAAAATTTTCTTCAAAAATCAAAACAAAAGACCAAATGATTAATGAACTCATATACACATGCTTGTAAAGTTTATTCATGGTTAACCCATTGAATTATCAGCTCAAAACTACACACTCACATCCGTAATAGTGTGTGTCCTGTATGTGTGCATGTTGATAAAATAAATTGATAATCATTCATGAATGAATGAATTCAAATGATCCAAAGAGTTACATACCAATTTGAGATGCAAAAAGGCGTTCAAAAAGAGTTTCATATCAACCGTTCACTTCATACTCTAGTCCTATACATTGAGACTGGCAAATGAGCGCACAATGTAAAGTGTATTCAGCCTGTAAATGATGCTCGACTGCAATGCTCAACCCTTTTGCGCGTTAAACCCCTTTACAGGATGAATAGAACACGCGTTTACAGTATTTTTATCACTTCTCTTTCTCTCCTCCACTTCATTTGATCATTTCTAAACCCTCTCTCATATATATATACACTAGACTTTTGAATAGGGTGGTCGTATTGGGGTGGTGATATATATATAGGAAGATAGGGTGATAGAGGGAAAGATGGAGGGGGTATGCTAGGGTTGAATACAATTACGATTTGTAAAGTGGGAGGTTGAAGTGACTTTTTTTAGCTGCCTGACATGTACACGTACATTCGCTTATCGGGTGGGAATACAAATCGCTATTGGATGAAAGGCGAAAAGGGTTTTGCTCATTCATTCAATGTGAAATAGGGGAATAATAAAAAAGCATTAAAGGGTGTATGCATGTATATATTGGTGATAGATCCAACCTCTTTGCACTTCATTTCAGATGATCTTTTCAGCCACTTTGTGGCTTTACACATACACACACATACACACACATTTTATAACATATGTATTGGCTTTTGTGGGCAAAGATTTTCAATTCTCTTTATACGGTCAATTGAGAGAGGATCGTTAACAAGTTGTTAGCAATTCAATTAATGGTTTAAGAGTGATTCTTTCTGATTTCATTTTCATACACATTTTTCATTCCCTATGGCTGCAAATTGGTGTCAAAAATTTTGAAATTTCAAATTTTTCAAATTTCTTGAATTTTGATAAATTTTAATGAGAAGAGAAAGATGATTTTTTTTCTCTCATTAATCTTTCAC
This sequence comes from Brevipalpus yothersi, assembly GCA_003956705.1. Taxonomy (NCBI): domain Eukaryota; kingdom Metazoa; phylum Arthropoda; class Arachnida; order Trombidiformes; family Tenuipalpidae; genus Brevipalpus; species Brevipalpus yothersi. The sequence continues at coordinate 47,905 of QZCP01000133.1, forward strand.
TCTCTCTCTCTCTTGCACCTTTCAGATGACTATTTATTCATCTTGTGAGGAGGGTATCCATAATTATCAAGGTGAACATGAAAAGTATGCTCAAGTTCAAATTGCACCACTATCTCTATCCATCACTACGTGAGCATGCAAATCATCTAATCATATGTCTGTAATTATTAGACTATTTTTAATCCCAAACAATTAATACATCAACGCTATCACTTGTTCATCATTTATCTTGCTTTTTTTTCTCGCTCTCTCTCCGTTATGCCACCTTCATCTTCTCTCTTCTCTGCCCCTCTTGTGAATATTTTGCTTCTTTTTTCCACTAGAAATTGAACTTTTTTTCAGCTTCTTTTTCCTCCTCATTTGAAATAGTCTCTCTCTTTCTTTCCATGCTCTTTTCTCATCTCTCTCTCTCTCTCCGTTATAACATTCGACACTATGTGCCTTATATCATGGCCTCTGCCAGTAGCACGCTTCAGTTTCTTTTTCTCTTCTCTTCTCTTCTCTTTTCTCTCTCTCTCTCTCTCTCTCTCTCTCTCTCTTATACATATATATACCGGCCACACGTCACTATGGAGGAATACAGAAGCGTGTGTCTGTATGTTCACTCTCGTTGAGCCTCTCTCTCTCACTATTGGGCTTGAATTCATTACTGAATGTAATCATATCTGAATATAAAGCTTGCAATACTGAACACTCACTTAGCCTTCGATTCACGGCCTCATTCAATCGCTTTATCATGCTTCTATGACGGCTCAATACAATTCGTATGGCACACAACTCACATACACACATGGAGAGAGAGAGAGAGAAAATAACTGTAAAAGAGAGAGAGAGAAAAGTAGATATGAAAAGAAAAGGACGTGAAAGAGAAGATAAAAAATTTGCACTCAATCGTCAAATAAGTGATCGAGAGAGGAGAAAAGATAGCAAAAAGAGAGTCAAGACAGTGGCAAAAGTGAGTGAGTACATATTCACCAATATATTACAAGAGAGTGTTGAAGAATGGAAACGAAGTCGATTATGAAAAGAGAGAGAGAGAGCGAAAAAAGAATAAAGATGAAGAATTGAGACTGATGATATTTTGGTGCTGTTTTTATCCTTTTCCGATGACAGGAGAGAAAGATGGTTAAAAAAGTATGAAAAAGTATTGCAAAAAGATTTCTTAATAGAGGAAAAAGAAGAAAAGGGAGAAGAGACATCCTAGAAACTTTATCCTGACCGATTCATTGTGATGAGAGAAAACAAAAGAATAAATAAATGTAACAATCGGATGTGAGAAAAAGATATGATGCTATTGATGATGATAAAAATGGGCTCATCGATTGGAGTGGATCTCGGAGAATGTGAAACCTTGAACTGGCTGAACTGGCTGAGCAAAGATAGAGACATTGTCACATAGAAAATGATTGCCAAGGAGAAGAGGAGAGAGAGAGAGAGATTGTTAGATATTTATTAGTGAATATGTATTTCTGGGGAGAAATATGGGGAGGCGGAATATCTGATGAACGGTAAATGGTCCAATCGGGAACACTGATAGTGAAAAAGGCTCATGAAACAAAATGTTGATCAAGTGAGTGGGTAGATGAGAGAGAGGGAATAAGATTATCTGGATGAAGAATATGATAGGAAGACTGGAGGAGAATAGGATGCAGAGAGGGTCCAAATGAAGAGGCAAGTGATTGAGAATCGCAATGGTTGCCGATGTTAATCAATACACAGGCACACACAGTGTTGAAGATGAATTATTAAATGAACATTGATATCTTCAACTCAATTTCTAGTCCTACGGCTGATGATACTATCTGTTTACCCAAAAATGAGTCAAGATTCTTGTGTTGAAGTGAACTTTGAAAGCTTGAATCCTCTTCATCATTCTCCCGCTTATCATATACATAGAACAATGTTTGCATCATCACTTCTATGGTTCCTAACTGTACTCTCTATTTGTGTATATTGGTATGTGTGTGTGTGTTCATATGTAAGGTACATTTCACCTCAATTTCTATTGAGAGCTCTCCACTCCACTTGCAAGGCCAAAACAATTGAATATACACATAATTTTTAATCAGTACACGAAAAAAAATAATGAGCTCCATGATAGGTTAAGCGACAAAGATATGGTAGCTTAAGTGATAAAAATTTGGCCCAATTTCTAGTTGATCGGAAAATTTTACCTCTCAGGCACACACACACACATTGTATGTGAAGCCCAACATCTTTATGTTCTCTTTTAATCTATTTTCGCCCATGAATGTGTGTTGCTCTGTTATTTTCTTTCTCTCTTGCTGTTTTGTTCTTTTCACAAATTGGCCAATATTCATTGCACTTCTCTTATTTCAACAAACATCTTGAACAACTTCTCAGGAGATTCAACTGAATGTGTAAACATTCATAATATATGTATATGGAAGAAAAGTAGAGAGAAGCTGTATCTGCATATGTATATTTACGAAGAGAGAGAGAGAGAGAGAGAGAGAGAGAGAGAGAGAGAGAGAGAGCAAGGTCGATAGCTCTCTTGTATAGGGAACACCATGACATGGCCTCACATGCTGGCTGGATCTTTTTCATTCTCTCTCTCTTATTCATGGTTGGCATTGACCACAGAACGGAAGAGCATATGATCGAATAAAACTTGCCGAAAAAGAGAGAGAGAGAGAAAAAAGGCCCATGTGAGGGAGACTTGACTCCTAGGTTTCACTCTCATTTTCTTCATGTCGGTCTCTGGGTTTCTAGGGTGACATTGAAGCTCACTTTCTCTCTCTCTCTCTCTCTCTCTCTCTACTCCATGGAGGCTGATTTTTGCTCACTCTCTCTAGTAACACCTCGTGTATTCCTGATAATGGCAAGCAAAAGAGAGAGTGAAAAAAGCCAGTGAAAGGCCATCATGTCACCACGGAAGTATAGAGTAAACCAACTCAAAAAGGACTCAGAACGAAATATAAAGGCCGTTGAGAGAGAGAGAGAGAGAGAGAGAGAGAGAGAGAGAGAGAGAGAGAGAGAGAGAAAGTAATTCGGACTGTGTGTGTATGTGTGTGTTTGAGGGGGTCTTACGAGCACCAATCCGTCAAAGCCGTTGTCGACCAATGGTTGACCGCTCATATCCAGCTGAAATCTAGGCCATTCAGAATTTTTCAGAGGAGCTCGAAACCCGCCAAAATGAAGGGCAATAAGTGAATGAGAAAGAATCAGCCTATGAGGATGGAGCAAAAGAGAGAGAGAGAAAGAGAAAGAGAGGAAATGGCACAAGACCTGATCCTATGTCCAGATGAGGAATGAAAGAAGGGAAAGAGAGAGGAGTTACAAAAAGCATGCTACTCAGTATTATTGTTCATCCAGTAGTATCAATTTAGCCCTGAATTGACCAAGAATTGTGCTTGTGTATGTATGATGAAGGACATTCACAAAAAAGAGCCAAAGAGAGAGAGAGAGAGAGAGAGAGAGAGAGAGAGAGGAAATGGGGGAGTAAAAATGAATAAAAATATTGAATGAGCATAAATCTGATTCCAATCGGGAGGCATGAATACTTTTTTTGATAAAAAATCATAATCATCATTGCCAATTGGCTTAAAATGTAAAAAATTTTCTGCTACCCACTGCCTATGGTGTGTAAAGCGGATTGAATTTGGATAGATATTCATGAATGTATGTTTTATATATACACATTGCAGTTCGTTTTGGTGGACATCCGTTGTGATGGAGGTTTTTTTCTCTTTCTCTCTCTCACACACACAAATTTTTCACTCTTTTATCCACAGTCTCTCTCGCTGGCACTAGAATGTATTTGTGAGTATGAGAGAGAAGCTTTATCCATAGAAGATTACCACCTCGTGAGAGAAAAACGTGAATCTTGATAGTTCTGAGCGTAAAAGTTAAGATCAGAAGGGAAAACTTCAGAATTGAACTATTGATCACCATGATACTGGCAGTATACATACACACTCACATCTGATAGTGGATAGTGAGTGAGATTTATTAGCATCTCTTTTCCGAGTAATCAAGCACATTCTAAGACATGAGATCTCTTCTCAATCCACAGGAATCCATGGTGAGTGAGAGAAGTCCATGGAGATAGATTGGGGATAGAAAACGAGATAGAGAGAGAGAGAGGCTGTGAACTTTCAACTCCAAAAATTTCTCGGGCAACATTTGCTTTAGCATACGTGTATGTGTTTATACGTATTGATGGGCGAGAAAAATTTTCTCTTGACTATGAGGAGAAGATGAGGAGGAGAGAAAAAAAATATAATTTGTTCAATTTTGTTGCATAAAATGACAAGCTGCCTATCTGATTTTGAATGAAGCATAAAATTAATTCCAAAAACATTGCCGATCAATCGTAATCACATTCCAGCTAAATATGAACGTTTTCTTCACTTCAACTGGTATAAATTATTTTTCAATTCAAGATGAGAAAAGATACTGATAAAAGGAGAGATGGAGAGAAAGAAAGAGACGCTCAATTGGTGAAAGAAACCGAATTAGGATATATTCACACTTTGCTATTGACTCTTATGATGAAAAGAAGCTTGACGAAAGTGTGTATATATATATAAATACATATATATTGGACTGAAATACATTGAGATAGTAAAATGGAAGAAGAACGAAGTGATTCCAAAATAGATGAAGAAATATTAGAACTTATTCCAGGTCGAATAGTCGAAAATAGTTTCACTAAAATGTTTGTTAAATAAGACAAACAGACGCTATTCTCTCTCTTTTCCAATCTCAGCAATATAATCGTCTTTGTGCGAATGTATTCCTTCACAAGTGAGGCAAAAATATATGCGAAAATTAACATTCTCCCACCGAGAGTATACTGATCAGTCAAACGAATCACTTGACTTTTTTTCATCCGCTATTTTTCTCATCCTTGAAGAGAGAGAAAAGATGCTTCTCAGACTATCTTTCTTAAGTGAAACGTTTCTCTCTCTCTCTCTCACTCATCTTCATCTTCTTTTCGTCATCCTACACACTATTTTAGCACACATACATCTCTCAGACACTCGATGTTCATCTCTCTCATGGACATCCGAAAAACAAGTATGATGGAACAAAAATGTGATGCCTATTTTGCATGGGCTTACAAACGGCAAAGGATGAAGCATACCCAAAAAGCGGCAAAAGGCGGGATTATATTTAGAGTTGAGAGAAGGAATATAGGGAAACGATGTTCTGGCCTGGTGGGGTAGATGGGGGGAAGTGGGAAGAGAGAGAGAGGACCAAGAGTGAGATGAGGATGCTGGAGGATAAAAAGTGGATAGAGGGAGAGAGAGAGAAAGAGAGAAAGATAGAAAGAGGAGGAAGGATAAACAGAGAGAAAATGTATCAGAAAATGGCGAAAGAGTGGCTAGGAAATGAAAATATCCCATTTGTAGTGGCGATCAATATTTTTATCACAAAAAAGCTCCAAAAAGAATGGACAGTGATCAGCCTAGAACGGAGAGAGAGAGAGAGAGAGAGAGAGAGAGAGAGAGAGAGAGAGAGAGAGAGAGAGAGAGAGAGAGAGAGAGAGAGAGAGAGAGAGAGATGGGGATGAGGATGAGGAGGCAGGAATAGTGGACGAGTTGAGTGTAATATGAGGATGGACGAAGAAGGAGAAGGAGGAGAAGGGAGGTGGAGGTGGAGGAGGATGAAAAAGAAGACGAGAAGATGTAGAAAGTGAGATTGAAGATTATTATGAACACAAATGGGAAAAGAGTAAAAGCAGTCAGAAATGTTCAGATGAGAATACTGAGAGAGAGAGGATGCTGGATGCTGAATGTAGTGAGAGGAGAGAGAAAGTGGACTTCAGAAGTTGCCATGGAAGAAATAGAAGCGTAAAATAAGCAAACTCTTGCCAAATGGAGAAGGAAGAGAAAGAAAAAGAGAGTGAATGATGATGAGATGTACCAGCTTGACCAATATTGGCTAAATAGGATCACGATTAGGGATCCAAAAACTTTTCTCGGTTGAAGCAAAGAGAGTAAGAGAGAGAGAGAGAGAGAGTAAGAGAGAGAGAGAGAGAGAGAGAGACTTATGATCCTCCCTCTCTTTTGGTTCCTTTTTGGCCTTTTTTCGGGGAAAAGAGAGGAAGATAAAATAGAATGCTGGATCGAAAATTTCGGTTGGTCACGTCAGTAGAATTGATTCAGGTACTCTTAGCGAAAAGCGGGTGTAAATAAAAGTTGAGAAAAAATATTGAATCAAATAAGTGATGGCAACAAATCATCATGACGCAATTGCCACCCACCACACATACAGCTACTTTATCTTTCTCCCCTTCTCGATATTCAGTCTGACTGAAAATCTCACATAGAATTTATTTGGACCTTTTCGGGTGTCTAAATATCGGTTGGTGAATGTTTCGAGAGAGAGAAGGAAAAAATATGAAGAATCAGATACAAATACGTAATGTTGACTTATACTGGTCAATCTATTCTTGCTCTTTTTCCCTTGCCTAGATGGATGGAAAAGTTTATTCCTCGCTCAATTTTTTGTCATTCTACTGTACATAGTTCAGTTTCAGATTTATCATTGGAAAATCCACAGGAAGAGAGAATAGAGAATAGAGAGGGAGAAAAAAAATAAACCGCAGACAATGACTGGCTCGAAAAAAAGCTCAAAATCAGTGAATATACTAGTAAGAGAATACTGTGTGTATTTTGAAAAACAGGAGAAGTGATGTGATGAAAAAAATTCTCTTTCTCTCTCTTCATCCAAAAGTAGATCAACATCATAGACAATGTGATTACATGTGTGTTTGTGGATTGTTTTTAAGCGAGAGAAATTGATTGTATTTCGAGAATGATAATGCAGCCATCAAGTGTGTGTGGATAATGATATATAGAATATAGAGTGTGACTTTAGACCGTGGCCAAGAAGGAGGAAGAAAAAATGTTGACTTGGGAAAACAGGCAATCATTCCGATAGAAGAGAGAGAGAGGAAAAAATTTTTACCCAACACTATTTGAGACAAAGTGTATGAATGCATGTGCTTGTATGTGTTAAAAAAGAATATTCATGGTGTGTATGTATTGGAATTATTATTATTAGTAATATTAGACGTTCACAAGTAAGTTTCAAATGACTGAGCAACAGAAGCAGCAACATTTGACCTGCATACCTGCTCCGGTAGACGTGAGAGAATTTAGTTCAATTCCTTCTCTTTCTCTCTCTCTCTCTCTCTCTCTCTCTCTCTCTCTCTCTCTCTCTCTCTCTCTCTCTCTCTCTCTCTCTCTCTTCGATTCTTCATGTATATATGTACATTTTAGCTTGCTTAGCTTCGAAAGTAGAGGTAATTTGATGATGGAAAAATGACTGAAAAAAATTGATGAATCAGATCACAGGCCGAAGAGAGAGAGAGAGAGAGAGAGAGAGAGACTGGCAAGTTGAAAACACTCCAGTTGAGAAGGAAAGAAGACGGGAGATGATGGATATGAGTGAAAGGAAAGAAAAGTAGCAAAGTGCATACACAGAAGAACTTGGTGAATATATTTTTTTTCTCTTTCTCTCTCCATAGGTGAGCTGAAGAGAGAAGAAGAGAAGAAGAATGGCCAAAATCAGGTAAACAGGTAGGCAAAAAGTACAGTGGAATACAAGGAGGAAGAAAATAAAAGAGGTGAGCCTACATTCTTGGGATGGTTTTTGGCCCGGTAAAAAAGAGAGAAAGAGAAGAGAAGAGCGGACAGGTAAGACGTTGAAAAAAATAAGCCCATGAAATAGAATAGAAGGAAGGAAAAGGAGCGCAATTCTTGCGTTCCCGGGACAAGAGAGAGAAAGAGAGAAGAAAAAAATTGAAGTAAACAAACTGAGCCAGCAAGGATCCAACAGGGTGTAAATAATTCAAGAAAAGAGTCTAGACGCGTATTTTCTTGAAAACAAGAACCGCTCCTTCATTCTCTCTCTCTCTCTCTCTCTCTCTCTCTCTCTCTCTTTTTTCTCTTTCAATCTTCTTCTCTTCCTTGGAATCAGCATGGTGAAGAGAAGCGAAACGAAAAAAAGTATCTAAGATAACAGGTAACCACTGGAAGCGAAAAAAAAGAAGCTGGTCATGATGATTGAAGGATGTTGACCGAAATAGATGAGGAATAAATAGGAAGAGAAAAGAGAGAGAGAGAGAGAGAGCAGGTTAAGATGGACAGAGAGGAGAGAGAGAGAGAGAGGAGAGAGAAGCAAACAGTCCATCCATCCAAGGATGACTGACTTAGAACCACAACTAAGAAGAAGACTAGACGATGAAGTACATTGACCTCCATCTTCTGTCTTTCTTGTGAAGGTAGCAAATAATTGAATAACAAGTTCACATCATCCTCTTTCTTCTTGCACCGACTGATTTCGCTTCTCTCTGTCCGTTCAATGACCTACTCTGGCCGATGAGCATGAAACTCTCTCACTTCATGCGCTGAGAGGAAGGAATAAAAAAAATACAAAATAACAAACAAACAAGATCCAGCTGATGGAAGGACGTAAACAGGTAAACTGGTCAAAATTTTCTCTCTTCTCTTCTCTTCACTCTCTTGTGGCAGTCCCGAGATTTTTTGGACCCGCTCTTTAGGACCCAATGTCCGGTCGCGTTTTTTAAGAGAGCAAGAGAAAGAAAGAGCAAGAGAGAGAGAGAGAAGAAAAAACTCCGATGAAATACAAGTAGAAGAGTGACCCTTACGGCCAATCGTCCGGTCAATCAGTGAGAGAGAGGCTTGCCTGATTCTCTCACCAAGACGTGATTTTACATCATTCGTTTCCCTTCACATATACATACTTGGTCCATCTATGGATATCGATATTCATATGGTCAGTGTGAGTGAGTGAGAGAGAGAGAATCGATTGGTCTGGCTATGGGTGATTGGATAAGCACGAAATCCTCACGAGAAGGGTTTCACATAAAAAAACACCGGAAATGTCCCAGTGAAAAAAAGAGAAGAAGGAAGGGGTTTTCTCACCCTTTCTTCATGGTCCACTTTTTTAACACTTTTTTCGTTCGTTTCCCAGAAAAAAAGTGTTACTACAGTTGTTGTTGTTGTTGTTGTTGATGCTTGGATATTTAGTTTATTCGGTAATGGGCCCACTCGTTCAGGGCATACATACTTTTTTTGTGAACAGACTATCTCACCCCCTCTCTCGAAAATAAATACAAGACTACCGATCGGCGAACCCGTTGACCATACAACCGGACGCATATGTCCAAGAGAGAGAAAGAATGCCTTAAGGCCTGAGATATGAATTATGTCAGCTTGCGTGTTCCTATTTGCAACCTCTTTTTTTCTTTCTCTTTCTCTCTTGCTTCTTCACCCACTGGACATTGTAGCTTTGTATTATGGCCCCAGGCAAAGGGTTCCACAGCGGTGATGATTAGTTTGCATGGTCGATCATCATCATCATAACTGAGAAGAGAGTATATCTGGGAGTAAGTACACATACAGAAGCCGAAAATGTGGATCACTTTTTTCCCTATTTATTTGGTCCATTTTTTGTGTGTGACTATTGCCCATTGCTGCTTGATTATCAATCTATTGTGGATTCAAAGTGTAAGTAGGCCAAACGATTGATCAAAGCTCGACTGATTTCGATGGTAGGAGGACAGAAAATTAATATTTGACATTCTCTCTCTCTCCCAGATACATATTCTACAGCATATGATCCTTAATCGATACTTGCAGAACTTAACAATCCTCAAAAATATTTCAACACAACAATGCTGTATCAGTATAAAATTATTAAGAAATAGAGGAAGGATTGAAAAATTTCACATAGGATATCCTACGTGAAATGAGAATTCACATGCACAGGAATACATGTATGTGTAAGTGTGTGGAATCAAAAGAGTATTCAATGGGGTGGAGAGGAGGAGCAATAACAAATGGGCGGGATGGGCTGGGAGGATAGGGTTACTGGTGGGATGGATGGATGAATACAAATGATGAGGATGTAGGAGATGGTCTCAATGCATTTATGTGTGTGTTCAAGTCAAATGGCCAAACATGCGGTGGTCCAGGCAAATGTTTTGATGAAGCCCGTTGAGCCCCAAAAATCATGTTACGATGTGTGTGTGTATGTGTGTATGCATGTCAATATTGAACAATTGAATGATAATCAGTCATAACGTGAGCCTATTTTTTTTGGAAAAATGATATTCTCTAAAGATAATCACCAGCTTTTTGAATGGAATCACAAAAGAGGTAAAGTTGAATAAAAAGAAGAGAGGAAAGGAAGAAGAGGATAACTTTTCTCTTCTACTTTTCCGTTGATGAACAGATATGATTTCAGATATTTTCTTTCTCACCTTCATGCATACACTGTGTCATGATGATGATCAACATTTTTTCTCTCTCTAATCAGATACAGAATCATTTTTTGTGTGTGCAAATAATATTATCATCTATCGTACGCATGGACCCAGCACTGGATGGTCCTGTAGATCTTGGATAAGTTCTGTTCATACTTGACGAACTGTATGTGTACTGTGTTTGAAGATGGGAATCGTGAAGAAGACAAAAAAAAGGAGAGAGCATACTGATGATGATGTCGAGTAGAGGACCAAGCCATAAAAGGATCCCAAAATATTATCAGATTCAGTCAGAATCGTTCAATGATGGCGTCACTGATTGAGGCTAGTCGACACATGGGTGTGTTCCAGTACAGTGTATATACATCAGTAAACACCGAAAAATGTTGGCCCAATAATCAGGCCAATTCATCGTTTTATTGAGATGTTTACCGAAATCGCTCTCTTCCAGTTCCAAAAATGAATGATAAGAATGAGTCTCAGCAAAAATGTGTGAGTGTTTATGTCATAAAAAGTATACTACTAACAGCACCTTATTTCTGAGTTCTCTCGAGTCCCACTCTGTGTGTGTGTATGTGTCAAAAGAGTATCAATTAGAATGAAAGTTTTGTGCAGAAAACTTTTTCTCCAAGGTAAAACGAAATTTTCCAAGAGGAACCAATTTTCGACAAGCTACCAAAACGTTTTCGAAACGTTTCCTTTTACAAGAAAGCTCCAGAGTGGCCCATAGGTGGATGTGATGTTATATTGTCATTCAAGACACGATTGTCTATGTATGTGTGTTGGGTCATTTCGGCAAGTGGAAATGTGAAGAGGAAGAGAGAGAGAGAGCGAAATCGTTTGAACTGTAATAGCTTTTCAGCAGAGAAAGCCTTGAGTAACAAAAAAACGAAAATAAGGAACCATTCTCAAAAGATTCCCTAAAAAGTGATCCTGATAATAGTAAGGCGATTCTCCCATCTTTTTCGTAATACTACTTGGCCAAGCATGCACATATTCTCTTCCTCCGTGCTTTTATATACACATACACACACTCACACATAGATTCGCCCAATTGCCTTTCCTGCCTGTTGCCTACTGACCGGCTTTTTTGGAGGCCATCCTGATGAAAGTAACTCAGTATCATTATTACGCTCTCTCAATGGCCTGACCATCGGACAACCCCTTTGGCGAAGAAAAAAGCATGATGAAGGTTTCCCTCCATCCATACTCCATATAATACACTCTACACTTTGACCCTTGACCCATTGGCATCTTTTATGGCAGCTCTTTTTTTATCTAAATTCTTTGTTTTAGTGTTTTACACTCTCTCCCTTAAGATGCAACATTTTCACTCTTCTTAGCCTGGAAAAAGTAAAGTAAAGGAAAAAATGAGCGGCTTTTCCTCCCTCTTTCGGTGTGTATGTGTGTGTGTTTGTATTCATTTGGGCTGAGAAAAGCCCGAAGAAATAGGAGGAGGTAAAAGGGAAGAGAGAGAGAGAAAGAAAGAGAGAGGCCATGTCGGAGGGGGTAAAAGTGTCTGTGGAGTAAAGGATGAAAGGTCATCACCGGGGGCGTGGGAAGGCCACCTCTTGAGTAACGTCTTGGGTAATATCAGTATACTTTTTTTTGGAGAGAGAGAGAAAATCTTGGGAAAAGCATTTTGCTCTGTTTTGGCTCTCTCTCTCTCTTTCCCTTCCTGGCCCACCGGACAGCCGATGAGAAGAAGAAATGGACCAGATACAAATTCTTGTGTAACGTGCTAGACTGCCAAAGTGCGAGAGAGAGAGAGAAAGCTAGCCGGCCTTGGGACGGCCCATGCAGAAGAAGAGGCAAAAGTGGAACATCAAGGGAACATCACATTATCGTGGGCTATTAGTTGGGCCCGAGAAAGAGAGAGAGAGAAAGAATCGTCTTATTGTTGCGCTTCACGAAACTGTAAGCGCCAATCGAAGCGCGGTGAGAATAAGAAGAGCGAAAAATAATTATCGGTAAGTTAATATCGATTCAAGTTTACTCATTTCCACTGGGCTGCTCTCTTTCTCTATGTGAAAAAAAACTTCACTTTAGGCAGATAGATACGGTCTGGCCCTGGTCAGGGATGGATAAGCTTTAGGCCAGAGTTGATTATGATGACGGACCAGTTGAGAAGGGAAGAGAGAGAGAGAGAGAGAAGAAAAAAAGATACAAGAGAAAGATGGAAGCTTGTCAGGTATATGAGAAAGAGGCCAAAGTGTTTCGTGAGTCCGGTGATAATGGCAGCCTGATATGAACGAAAGTGAACGCGCGAGATTTTCTTCTTCTTCTTCTTCTTCTGCCTATTTCGATAGTTCATTTGCAAAATGCAGGTCAAGCCCGAGTGGAAGATGAAGGAGAAAAAAATAATGAACGTGGAGAGAGAGAAAGATGGAAATTGATTGAAGCCAAATGAAGCTTGTATTGGTATACACGAAGAAGAAGAGAAAAAAAGAGAGAGAGAGAGAGAGCAAGAAAGAAAGAAAAAAGAAAGAGAGAGAGAGAGAGCGGAATAGATAAAAAACAAAGACTGTGGCCAGTTGATATGCACGAAAGGAATGGTTTGGTCGCCTTGGTATGGTCAAAAAAATTGGGTTTTCTCAATCGATTAGAGAGCGAACTATAGTTTATCACGCATGTTCCTATGTGATGGGAGAGAGAAAGTGAAATCCTCTGTGTGCATATTCTGTATCAAATGTAAGGCATACACAATGATGAGATCATGGCTTGGGTGGTCATCGAAAAGAGAGAGAGAGAGAGAGAGAGAGAGAGAGAGAGAGAGAGAGAGAGAGAGAGAGAGAGAGAGAGAGTCTATGTATGTGTATCTGTGGAAAAGAGAGACCATGTTTTTACTCTGCAATCGATGGGTACTGATGGAGATTATTTTGGAGAAGAGAGAGATAGAGACAGAAAAAGAGCTCATCAAGCGTGCTAAGATGAAGAAAATGAATGGTCCAAGAATATTGATGAGATTGATGTGATCACTCCTATACATACATATATATTCGAGCGAAAGAGGGAGAAAGAGAGAGAGAGAGAAAGATGGGAAAATCCTGGCCAAATTTGTGTGTCCATCGTCTAAGAGTTTCCCGGTTGATCAAGATGAGGACACACCAATTTTGCTTTTTTTTCGCGGAGCTTAACTTGTGGATAGAGAATTTGATGGCTGTGAGGAGAGAGAAAGAAAGAAAAGAAGAGAGAGAAACAGAGGGAAAGATTCTCTGGGCCAATCATCCGATTATACTGGACCCTCCATAAACAATTGATGAGACTGGTGTTTGAATATTTGATGAATCTTTCTTACTGGCCAGTTTGATGGAATTTGGCCCGTCAATTTGTAGTAGTTGTAGTAGATAAAAAAAATGTCTTTTCATGATACATATCCTCCTCTGAACCTCACACATAAATCCAATGGTTATCAAAAGTACGGACTGGTAGAAAAAAATGGGCTCCGATAAAACTCTATGGTGAATTGCTCCACGGGTTTGTCTGTGTATGTGTGTGCAATAAAAAAAGCGAGGAATACCCACGAAAAAAGCGGACAAAACAGTAGCATTTTTGGCCTGTTGGGAATCAGAGTGCCGGAAAAAATCGAAAGGATGTAAAAGAGAGAGAGAGAGAGAAGATGACTCACGAAAAGTGTTTATCATGCATCAAAATGATGCAAGCAGTATCGCCAGGAGTACATAGAGCATACTAGAGATGGAGGAGGCAGTAGTAGTAGTATTGAAAAAAGTGTATACACATACACCATAGATAGGAAGAAAAGAGGAGAAAAAAGTTCGAAAAAAGCTGATATAAGAGAAGCAAGAAAATGGATCCCCTTTCGAGCCGTTCTCATTGCCATTGCCATTGCCAATGCCACACCATTGACATTGGTGATACTCTTTCTCTCTTTCTCTCGAGTGAGTTACTACACCGATGAATAATATTTCCCGAAAAAAAATACACATAGACAGAAACCTTTGGGCAAAAAAAACGTCTCGATGATGATGGAAAGCCCGTGATGATGGTTCCTCTCTCTCATTCAGTAAATGCAAGAGAGAGAGAGAGAGAGAGAGAGAGAGAGAGAGAGAGAGAGAGAGAGAGAGAGAGAGGAACACGGAAAAGGGTGATACACGAACTCATTCATCCATCCATTCATTCACTAAGGTGAGTTGAGGCAATGGTTACGCTACTACTACGAGCAAAAGTGGCCTTATACATGCAACTCTTCTCTCTCTCTCTCTCTTTCTATGGAAGTATTTTTTTTCTGTATGTGTGTGTTGTTCCGTTCTTTTTACCTCTACTTTTTTACGCTTTTTATCACTCATACTCCGTTCATCTTTCGTTTTTCCTCTCTTTTTTCCCACTTCCTCCTCCTCCTATCACCCTTGCTTGCCTAATGGTTCCTCTTTCTCCCTCTTTCTATTTCTCTCTCTCCCACTCTTCGCATACACACACACACATGGACATAGACACCGGTGGTGAAGGGCTGTGAATATTGTGTAAAATAAGGAGAGTAAATGTCCGATATCGTACCCACGGGAAAGTGGTGGTGAGGATAGATGGACAACGGAGTGGTCATAACGAATAGTGTACGTATATGTGTGTGTTTGTATGGTTCCTAGTGGAAAATGATGATGCATAAAATGCTGGTGACACACCGGGTCTTGTATCATACAGAACAGACGGAAGAGAGAAAAAAATTTTGCCAGTGATTCATTAATGGTCAATAGAATATATAGCTTTCCGTTACCCCGTTAAGTGATCTCAGGTCAAAGGAAGACAGAGAGAGCCAATATACAACTCTATAGTTACATAGAGCGGGTAAGCAAGGGTCATCTTCTCTATGGACAAAAAAGAAGGAACGAATGGCGATCGGCAAACAGTGGAAGCTTGCGTAAACTGACCGCACAAAAAATCATCTGCACTTCGAGCAAACTGACCTGAGGAGAGAGGGAAGAGAGAGAAAACTGTTCGCTCTCATGGACACTAACACACAGACTGTTCTTCTTTCACTCTGTTTCTCTCTCTCTCTCTCTTCCAAATTTTGACCAAAGAGATGGGTTTTTATTCACAATTGCACGTACTTGCATGCAAACGAGCACGTTTTTCACTCTCACTATCCAGCTTTTCTTTCGTTTTTTTACACTCATTTTGCATGCAGGGCTTCCGTGGATACCTCTCAAATGTTTTTCTTCTCTCTTTCTCTCTCTTTCTCTCTCTCTCTCTCTCTCTCTCTCTCTCTCTCTCTCTCTCTCTCTTTCTCTCTTTCTCTTCTATGAAAAACATGGACATCATCGCATAAAAAATACTCAAAAAAAGCAATCAAAACAGAGGACTGAGAGAGGAATAGAAATCGAGAAAAGTGAATAATGTGATGGAAAAGGAATACAAAAATTCTGAATTTAACATTCAGCAAGAAATAGTATAATGATCATTTGAATATATACGGATAGAATAGGAATCTCTTCTTCTTCCTCTTTTTCTTCTTCTTCTCAAGAGACTGGACCCGATCATCTTCATCTCGTCAAAGCATGCTTTTTCCTCGATTTTTTTCCTTTCTCATACACATGATATTCACACACTTTTTGCTTCTTCTTCTTCTTCTCCATCTTTCAAGCAATCTTTTCTCGCTTTTCTTTTTCCTTCTCCTCTCTCCTTCATCATCATAAACATCATCCTTCACCTCATCCTTCTCTCTCTTTTTAGCTATCCATCCCCATCCTTCCATCCATGTCTCCTTGTCTCTCTCTCTCTCTCTCTCTCTCTTCATGGATGTGTGATCCATCCTCATCTCTCCAGCTTCCGTTCCCGCGGCCAGTATAACCCACCCCCTTTCTCCTTACTCCCCTCCACCCTCAAGTCACCCCCTCTGTACCACCCCATATGACTAGTTTTTGCGTCACTTTCTCCTTCTTTTTTCCTCTTTATCATCCTCCTCCTCTCTCTCTTCCTACTTCTCTTTCTCTCATCTCTTCTCCAGCATCTCTTCTCGACCACCGCTCAGCATCTCTCATCTCTTGCCTCATCCTGATCACCATTTTTCCAAATTCGCTCTCGAGCATCGTATTAGAGAGCCCATTCATGTCCTTCTCTCTTCACTTTCTCTTTCTCTTTCTCTCTACTATCCACCACCCATCAAACACATACACACAAGCACTTTTATCCCTCCTCCCTAGACATGAGTTTTATACATACATATATATTCCAAAAATTTCACTAAAATCTCCCCAAAATCAGCCTAAATTACACATCATGCTGGTTTTTCAGGCCAAAAGCCCGTTGGCGAATCACTTTCTCTCTCTCTCCATCATCTCACCCACTTTTACTTCATCTTTTCCACTCTCTCTCTCCCCTAGGCCATCACTTTTTCTGTATGATATCTGTCTTGTTTGTGACTGTGTACACGAGAAAAGAGAAGAAAGCAATATTATTTGCCTTACTGGCGTGCTCAGGTCGCTCGTTGGATATATTTCAAAATCACCAATAGCATCCACCCTCCATCAGAATAGATGAGAACATATAAATCTTTTCTACTTTTCCCGCATTCATGATGATGAGGGAAAAAAGAAGAAATGATGTACACGCTAAAATTTAACCAAAATCATAATTCGCGCGTTACTATGCTCAATATGTATGTGTGTGTGTGTGTGTCTACATGCATACAGAGAGGGCGAAAGTCAGTCAGTCATCACAATTTCAACTTGACTTTTCCAATGATAATCATTGACATGGCAGCGTGCATCAGCCGTGTCCAGCTATCTGTGCTTATCCACATCAATAGATGGAGAAAGATGATAAAATGGGCAAAGATGATGGAGAGAGAGAGAGAGAGAGAGAGAGAGAGAGAGAGAGAGAGAGAGAGAGAGAGAGAGAGAGAGAGAGAAAGCAATTCACTTGAACCACTGCTATAAGAAGCTCAACTGGGCAAAAGTTTCGAAAAACTGCAAACAAACAAGCAAGTGACGGATGGACAGTGACTGATGCAAGGCGGTTTCGCTCGTGAGCTGAGAAAAGAAAGAAAGAAAGAAAGAGAGAGGATCAAGAACTGTCTAGATAAGGCTTGAAGCCAAGAGAGAGAGAGAGAGAGAGAGAGAGAGAGTCAGTCAAGAATAGACATGAGAACGAGGAGAGAGAGTAACGGACTTGTATTTATTTGGTATGGGAAAAAATTTTTCGAGGCCTGACGAAAGGGGTATTTCGACTTGTTGTTTTTCTTTCAAGGTCCGGGTTCTGGGGAGAGAGTTGAAGAAAGAGAGAGAAAGAGGAATAGATAAATTGAGTGAGCCTCTCTCTCTCACGTTTGGGCTGATATTCGGTTCCCGCATCTCTCACGTCCAATTTGAAGGGCCAGTGTTTTTCCCTCTAATTACAGTCAAAATCCACAGGAAATTCAATTTCCTCACAATCGTCCACAGAGCAAGTATATCCTTTTTCCTGTTAAAAGAAGGGAGAGAGAGAGATACACTGTACATATCTCACTCATTGGAGGAGTGAGTTATTTTTTACCATCACAAACTCCCTCTCTCTCCCGCCAAAAAAAAAATTTCACTTCAAATACTCATGCATACAGCATTCTCTCTCTCTCTCTATTTTCCTTGCCTGCCTGACTAGCCGGTGTAAGGTGGCCCAAAGAAGGAAAAAAAGAGAGAAAAGAAAAATTCTCTTGACAGTCTCTTTCTAGTATATTCACAATGAGTATGAATCTTATGAATGCCAGTTGCCGGCATTGAAAATTCACTCTCTTCTTTTGGAAAGTTTTTCTCTCTACTTCAATTCTCTTTCTTCTTCTCCTCACCGCCACCCCCTGGCATACGCACACATACACACATATATACAGAGGCTATATTTTCACATGTTGCCATGGGTGGGGGTCAGCCTGTCGTCAGGCATCCTTCGATGAGGCCGACGCGTGCCCATGGCTGTCCTCGTGGTCTTCCCCATTGAAATGCACACGCTCAACATATACACACTTACACATACCAAGATAGAGAAAACCCGGATATATGGCCACACGAGAATGAGAGAGAAGAAGAAGAAGAAGTATAAAAAAGAAACATTTTATATCATCTTGAGAATATATGTGTGTACATATATATACTGCTTTGCCAGAGATTGCTTGGTTAAGCGAGTGAGGAACGAGATGAGAGAGAGAAAGCAAAAGGATGCTGGTCAGAAGAAATAAAGGATGCTGAATGATGCTGCTAGCTCATGAGCCGTTTGATTTTTGGGGTGGAGCAAATGGAGAGAGAGAGAGAGTTACATTGAAGAAGAAGAAGATGAAAAAGAATAGAGATGAAGGAAGAGAGAGAAAATTTGGTCAGGATTGAAGGCATGAGTGTGAAGAAGAAGATGGAAGAAAGAAAGAGTGTATGGATGCTGATTGACCATGGCCTTGCGCGAAGAGAGAAGAAAAAAGGAAAACTTGCTCGTTTCCATTCTCTATCTTCTCTATGTTCATCTTTTTACTCGATTCTCGCGCTGATACTTCACTTTTGGATGCTGATGAAGAAGAGAGAGGAGACACAGAGAGAGATAGAAGCAGCAAGAAGATGGCAAAAAAGTAACATCCATGCAACTGCGACACTTTTTGCCACATGCACTAAAGTGGCCACATGCATTTAGCAGCAAAAGATAGATAGAAACTTACAGAGAGAGAGAGAGAGAGAGAGAGAGAGAGAGAGAGAGAGAGAGAGAGAGAGAGAG
>QZCP01000133.1:67337-82209 GCA_003956705.1 Brevipalpus yothersi
GAGAGAGAGAGAGAGAGAGAGAGAGAGAGAGAGAGAGAGAGAGAGAGAGAGCAAAAGCTTCCAATCTGCTTGCTTGCATGAACAGCCACCAATAATAAGTAATAATAAATAACAATAATAATGCTAAAAGACAGGGAATGGTTAATAGATATTCATTTCGAACAGACGCAAAGTGAAACCCGGCAAAAGAGAAAAAGAGCGAGAAATAGAAGAGAAAAAAAGCTGGAACTAAAGTGTAACATTGTCACAAGATTCATATTAATCGTTACTGCAGCCTCCAGAAAGAATGTATGTATATTTGAGTCAAGTGGAGCCAGTAAATATGAAAGAGAAAGAGAGAGAATTCAGTCTAGTTTATGAGTGTATATATCTCATTCATTAGGTCTATGTGTGTGTGTGTACAGATAATATATACATATTTTCTGTGGCCACTCCAGTGACAGGAGAATGAATATAGTTGCTCGATGGATGATGAATATTTAGGCAATATATATACATGTATTGATGGGGAAGACTTTTGGACATGAACATACAAACACACACACAAATGATGTCTCTTTGGGTATATTTCATTTAAACTAGATCCACGATTACTTGGAAGCGTGATTAGAAAATAATGATCAAAATATATATGAATACATTAAGTTTGTTCTATTTTCATCAAAATTCATTTGTGATCAACATCGTACTGATGATGAATGGTGAGCAAAATATTGTGAAGAGATCAGAAGAGAGACCATGAGGCGAAGATTATCCGATGTGAGAGGAATCACAATAGATTATTACCTATACTGCTTGATTGGAACGACTGAAAATTTTGAAAATTCTTTATCTTCCCTTTTCAAAAACACTGACAGCACCCAGTGGACAAGAATTTCACAATAATCTCCGCTCTCGAAAACATTCCAACTATTTCTCGCTAACTCATCAACTATCTAGAATCGGTTAATGTTCCGATTCACTATCCGATAACCCTATGACCCTAGCCCTTTGGTATTCCTTTTTTCTTTTTCTTTTTTCCATGTTTTTTTGTTCAATTGCTACTTGAGACAAAAACTGTTCATCAACAGTTTTCTCTCTCTCTCTCTCTCTCTCTCTCTCTCTCTCTCTCTCTCTCTCTCTCTCTTTCTTTCTTTCTCTCTCTCTCATGTCGCTTGAAAGCCTGTGGTTATCGTGCCTGATAATCAGTTGAAAAAAGTAAACACATTTTATATATATGCACACACAGACACATACAAGTACACACACATGGAAACACAAGACGAATATAAGTGATGAAGTTATGGGTAAAGAGTGAAAAATGTGGCCCAGGAAAAGCACGAAATTTGGAACAAGGGCCATTGACTGATAAGAGGGAGACTTAAGAAGAGAGAAAGAGAGAGAGAGAGAGAGAGAGAGAGAGAGAGAGCGATAGTGTTGAGCGCAAGTTTAAGAAAGTGATGAGAATTGAGAGAAAGAATTTTTTTCTTCATCGATATCAATTGAAAAATTGGAATACAATTAATGCTATCGATAAAAAATGCGGCGATATCGAAATATAAGTGAAAAAAGAATGCAAAACTAACCTTCACTGTTAGCCGGCTACAGGAGTGGACATTCAGTAGGGATGATGGATAGAGTCACTTTTTGGATGTTGATTGGATGTTGGAGAGTGGATGTAGGATGATGAAGAAGTAAGCAAAAGAATAATAAGGAAGAATAAGAACAAAAAATAATGTGTCCGTGTGTATCACATCTCTTCTCGAATCAATATGTCCACATGGTCGATCGTATGGCTGGAAGGAGTTGAAAACGGCATGTTGATGGTAATAAATTGGAAGAACACATATTATTATTATGTATATTTATATATACATGTATATATATTTTATGTATATAAAGAATATTCGAAAATTATAATAATGATGACACTTATTTCACATAATATTTGATTGAAATATTTTGTTTTCTCCTTGCTTTTCTATCGCTCCAATATATAACTGTGTATGTATATGTGTGTATGTGTATTTATGGTGTTGTTATTGGAGGATCAAAACCAAGTTTGTGTCCATCCGCCACAAGTGAAAGCACCAAAAAAAAGCAGGCAAACAAGCCAATCCTAGTTTCTCTCTCTCTCTCTCTCTCTCTCCATCTCTATCACTGGATTCCTTTGGCTTTACCTTGGCCTCTGGTGATTTCATCATCATTTTTGGCCATCCCTTCACTTTCTCTCGCTTTCTCCTTAAGTATCTTTCGGAGTATTTCTTCTCCTCTTCCATCTTCCCTATCTTCTTCTTTTTCTTCTTCTTCTCCTTTTCTCAAATCTCTCCGCTTTTGGATCATCTTATTCTAAGATTAGGTCTTCCTTTCTCACAAGCCTTGTCAGTTGCTGCTTGCCCAAAATAACACAATATTCTTAGTGTTACTTGTGTGTGTGTGTGTGTTCATGGAAGAGTTGCCCAAAGAGTGAATGAGTTTCCCTGGAAGAATGATAATTCTGTGGACATAATCCATGGGTAAAACAAGAGGAAGTGTGAAAGTGAAACTTAAAATGGAAATGGAAATGGAAAGTAAAGAAGAGATCATCCACACCACCCGGCTTGGATATTCTTGTCTAGAAGAAAGATTTTACATTCTTTAATCTGGATGAAGAATTAAAATTCGCTTATGAAGATGTATGACCACATATTGTCCTTCAAAAATCCGATTGAGTTGATCCAATATCTAGTGGAAATGTTTCTCTCCTCAAGACATGCTACTTAACTATTCTACGCAAAAGAGCTACACAATTTAAGAGTCCATTTGAACCGGAAACTGAGCCTTATTCATCCCTAATTTTATGAATGCTGCCCTTCTCTCTCCTCCATCATGATGAGACAGAGACTTTCTATGGTGAATAAAATATTATTCCAACAGATTTTTTCTCTCTCTTTCTCAATATGGCTGAATCATTTGGATAGAGAGAGAGAAAAAGGATAGAGAGATACAGTGTGCAAAAAAATCATCATCAAGCCGATAGCTACAGCATGATCACACACACACACACACATCACCCACTTCCGAGGGTGAATCACCCCCCACAGAATGACATTGAAAATTTGATGAGTTCTACTTTTTTTTCATGGTGAAATTGAACTTGAATCTCTCTTTCTCTCTCTCATGTATACTCGGAACTTGCTCAGTACAATATTGTATCTCTCTCTTCCTCTTTCTTTTTTCTCTCTCTCTCCTCTTTCCTACATTACACTGTACTCTTTCCGGTGATAAAAAATTCAAATTTCCCTCCACGAAATAGATGGTGGCATCTATCGGTTGAGAATATTACTAAACCGGTGGGAAAAAAAGAAAACAGAATGACATGCAAAAGTTGTTTTATTTTGATTGTATGAGTTTAAGTTTAAGCAACTTGATTGATTCAATTTGATTTGATTTCAGGGATTGATTGATCATTTGGGAATTATATTATCTGATAAAAATTTGTGTACTTTTGGAATAAGTTTGTAACGTAAGTTGTTTGATGTTTACAATTTTGCTCCTCAATGTTTTGGATGAGTGTATTCAGTGTGTCGGGTTCACTTGAATGATGTAGATTGTTAATTGGCAAGTATTGTTCTTTCTATTTTGTTTACCAGAACAATCATGGCTCTTCAAGAACTACTTCAAGTTGATCGCGATTGTTTCCAAAAGCGAGAATTTATTGATGATGATCAATATGATACGGAAGCAAATGATGCTTGTCTAAATGTTGGACCGCTTATGGATGCTCCCATTTCAAAGGGTCTCAAAGTTATCGATGGCAATACTGGTAAACATATTAGTGTTGATTTCAAGAAAGGTACCACAACCATGTCATTTAAGTATAAAAATGGAATTGTCGTGTGTTGCGATTCTCGAGCTACCGGAGGTGATTTCATCTATTCGAAAACTGTCCACAAAATTATTCCCATCAACAAGAATCTTATTGGAACCATGGCTGGCGGTGCTGCTGATTGTTCATACTGGCTGAGAGTGATGTCTGTTAGGTGTAGAATGTATGAACTTCGTAATAAGGAGAAAATTTCCGTTGCTGCTGCGAGTAAAATGTTGGCAAATATTCTGTATCAATATAAAGGGTAAGGTGTTAGCAAACAGGTCGGAAAATGAACATGTCTAATATCTTCTTTCTTCTGTAGATCTGGAATATCAATGGGAACTATGATCGTGGGTCATGACAAAAAAGGTCCAGGCCTGTACTGGGTTGACAATGATGGTGGCCGATATAGTGGCGATTCTTTCAGTGTTGGCTCTGGTTCTCCTTATGCCTATGGTGTGCTGGATACTCATTGGAAGTATGATATGACCGATGAAGAGGCATGTGAACTGGGTAGACGAGCCATTCTTCATGCTACTCATCGAGATGGGGCTTCTGGTGGTATTATTCGAGGTAAGAAAATTTAATTGATTGTAGTGATCTCATCGATTATCAACTAACATGTAAATCTAATTTCTATTTTCCAGTTTACTTGATGAAAGAAGATGGTTGGAAGAAAATCTCTTTCGAAGATTCATCAGATCTTTTCTATAAGTATCAAGAAAGAAGGAAAGAAGAAAAGATGGTAGATTAATCCTTTTTCATGGTATTTTATAAATGAAATTGATGACTTGATACAGCAAAATAAAAGAGAAAGATGATAATCAGTACTCTGGTTACGATTTGGTGTTTGTAATGAAACCTTTGGATCATTTGACTAGAATTTTTATCAATTGAGGTTGCGATCGTACCTCTTATTCTGGACAGCTTGGTATAGCTCAGACTGAAATGGGTAGAATACAATTTTCTCGACCTTATCGGTTGGCTTCTATAACCTTGTCCATAAGGATTTTCTGCTCCCGTTTTCTCACAAAATCTCCGAGGATCAGTGATAATGATGATTTCGAATTGGAAGAACATATTCTGAATTTCAGATCACCAAAATCCACTCAGATCCATCGATTTGTGACTGAAATTATCTTCAATAAGAGCCTTTTCAAAGAAAGATTGAGTGAAAGCCGGTTTATTTAGGCCCACTCGATATCACTATTAGATTCAAAACTTGTGTCGTTATCTTAAGGTTTGTCATTTCGAATGTTTCCTAGACTTCACTTGGGGTTGGAGGAAATTTTAAGATCGATTACGATTGAGAATGGAAAAGAGTGAGAGAAATAAATATTTGAGTATGTTCTGCGTATAAATCGCACTAGAGGATGTAATTCGTATTTTTTCTCTGATAAGAATGATGACTATGATTGTGGGAATATCTGATTTTCTCTGTGAAACCTATGTAAACTTTTTAACAATATTCTCAAGACAAACCATAGCTGCTATTATTGAGGCAAGATGTCTCTGTGGCAAGATACAGTGCAATAATTTTCGGTGATCTATTGAAGCTATTTTTGTCACTCAATTTTCATGATAAATTCGATAGATCATTCTCGGTTCCATCTTTTAATGTATTTCAGGGGGGTTATCGTTCAATTCTCAGAAAGTCTTGCCCACGCACGAAATTAGCTTCTCATTCTAGGGAGAGGCCTATCGAATAAATGTAAAAAAGTAAGAGAAGGGCAGGATGGCTGAAACAATTTCAGAAAATTGTAAAAGATTAACTCATCCAGAAACATAATCTGAATTTATATTAGATAAAATTTGATATTGGGAATTCCGTTTGAATTTTTATCCTGAAAAGCAAGTAAAAGTTGATCCACTTTGAACATAAGAGGTTTAGCAAGAGGGTATTTTGCATTTATAATCTCAAATATCTGTTCCAGGAGTATGTCTCGTTTATCACCATAGGAAGAGAGAAAATAGCCAAGAACTTTCACATCGTCCGCTGAAGAATTCAAACTGTCATTGGAATTATTAATTTCTGATGAAAATGCACATTCTTCATCTAGAGTGCCTTCCCAGGCGATATTGGAAAGCTGCCGACTGGATTTCTCGGCCAGCGAAAGCAATACTCATCACTAGTGATGACTTCCATTGCTCACAATCAGGATCGTAGAGCGACGGCCATAGACCCATGCCACCAGAATAATCAACCCCTGATGACGATAAATAAAACTCGTAACTCGATGCGAACCTTTTAGTAAAGCTGAAAGCTGCCAACGATCGAAGAGGATATTCACCATCCATATTCTCAAGGGCTTCAATGCTCTCATCACTCAACCAATCAGTTATTATTTTATGATCTGAACGTAGCGATTGAGACCGTTGGACTCGAAGCAGGCTTCGGCTGATACTTGATTTGACCAATCTCGTGGGTGCTAAGAGGGTCTATGTGTGGAAAAAAAGTGGCTGTCATATCCTCTCGTGACTCGGATTGCTGATCGATTAGGAAAAATGCTGTTGAGTATCGTATAGTACGATCGTAAATTTTTGACTCCAGAACCGTAGACTAATTGAACTCTTGAAGATCATTCCATTTTTATTTTGATGATTAATTTTGAACGCTCACTCATCTGACTACGTGGAAATTCCAATGAAAGAATTGATGTATATGGCTGAAACTAACCTTCCAGATAGCGGACCCAGAACTCATGAAAATTTTGATCAACTTAGAAAGGAGCAACACATGAGGAGAATTAAATTTGATTTTATCATCTCCTATACTGATTACTTGATGCTTCAGGCTGAAGAAATTGCTCAAATGAACCCATGAACAATATTTGGTTCTTTCCTCTCTCCCTAATTCTCACTTCTTACTTCTCAAATCAATTTCAAATTATGTACATATACATGTATTCTGTTGATATTGCCAAGAAATAATTACAATAAATAGGAAATTGGCCTTATTTCCTCCGTCATTTACATCAATTTATCTCTCCTTCCTTCTGTATTTTCCCTTCATTCTCATAGGAAACTTATGATGAGCATCACTTAATGTGAATCATAGAGGCCTATTATTCAGGATCAATGATATTTCGAATGAATTATCCATCACATCTAGATTGGTGAATTTGGTAATGAATTAGATGGAATATCAAATATTCAAGAAAATATATGAGCGCATGAAGACTATTCGCCATGTATGGAGAGGCTGAGCCGAATTATTGATGGACGATTTTTTTCTCACCAATTTTTTGCTTAATATCGACGCAGTGCAAAAGTCCAACTATAATTCTTGTGTTATTAAAATTAACAAGTCATCAATGAAGCTGAAAATGAGTTAGCACTATGATCATTCGTAGTGACCACGAATCAGTCACGATAAGAATTCGATTGATGCATAATCATTTTTGAATCATTCAGTTGAACAAAATTTAGTTGGACATTTCTTTCCAGTATTGAGTCAAGCACAACAATGATTTGTACGTACAAATGAATAGTGAAAAATTTTGCATGTGATGTATGAAGTCCATGGAAGCGGAAATTTGATCCCAATAGGACTCGCTGATTGTAAGTGTTCAATCATATACTGGGTGCACTTTATTTCATCTCTTCTTCATCTTCTCTCTCCTCCATAAATGTACACACAAGCTACATTAACGCATTAACTATTCAAGGATCCAACATTTCATCTCTCTACACCAGTCAGTGGGAGTTTGTGTTCCGAAATAAATCTCTTATGAGAGAGAGAAAAAGGAATCAAAATTCGGTGACAAGCGAACGGTTGCCTCGATCATTTCACCATAGATGTAAGCAGTTTTTCTCGGGACTCGGGTTACTTTAAGCAACACACAGGACCTGAGTAGAGAGGGACCAGAGCAATTTGACAATGTCTCCTCTCCTCTCCTATTCTCATTTCTATTCCTCTATGGACTTGACAATTCGTTTGACTTGTATTTCACGTGAACAGTTATGAGGCAAGCCTTCTGCCATCATGATCATTGACCTTTATGGCTTATTAGTCGATGAATATGAATGATCTCGAAAGCCTGCCAAATGGATGCGGATGAAACTGCACTCCGATAAGCGTATAAAAGATTACAGAGAGAGGAAAACGATCAAGTCCCCAATGAATCCTAGGTCAAAGGGCACACATACACACCATCATCGTGATCATCATAATCGAAATCATTTTTATGTCCATCATTTGACTCTATCAAGTTTCCATCTTTAACATGATTTCTCCTTCTCGATTCTCATCAATTTTCCATCCATCACACGTGCTACTGTATACCTCTTCCACTGTTCCGTCGATTAGGAGCCATTTTATCAGCATCCGAGTATAAGATGCCCATGAACTCATCTTCACATATTCCTCTAATCAAGTTCGGTGTATAATTTTGTGTCCTCTTCCTGACACACCGAAAATTCTCCCGAGACACATCCACTACTTAACCCACTCACTTTGCACGATGATTCACTTTCTCCACCATTCTTGTGACTTTTATTCCCCATCATTCTGACACCTTTTATCCTCTCAGTATTCAGAATGTTCAACTGCATCTCCATCACTTCACTCTTTCTTCTTCTTCTTCTTCTCCATACAATTGGTCACATTCGAGACAAAAGCTTGTCACATCAATTCTGAAGATATATATAATCTATCGGAAGGCGCCAGAACAAGAAAGAGAGGAAACTAATTGTCGAAAATTAAGCTTACTCTTGTGATCTTCTCTCTATTCATGGCTATGATCATAACTGGATTATTTCTAGTCTGTCTGATTTGGACACCAAACTAAAGTAAGTAGCCAGGGAAAAATAAGAAAAGAGGATCAAATTCAGACACGCGACATTCGTTATTCTTGTCCAAAGTCTCACTTATTTATGCAATCATTCTCGGTTTCTTTATTTGCCACCAATTTATTCGATAAATTACTGTGCATGTCCATACATATCAAGGTGAACACACATTTTATTTGACTCACACATACACATACACACCATCCATGTCCACCTTCAATAATTCAATTGAGAGAGACAGAATAAAGGTGACTTTATCAATGATTCTTCTTCCTGTTTCACTCTCTCTCTCTCCCCACTGACAATAGTTCATTGCTCATCAGGATGCTGGATATTCATTAATACTATGGCTTGGAATTTCAATCATTCGATTCCGAGATCACCATTTGGCTAAAGAATTGGTGCCCATAAGTACATGTGTATAGGGTTGTTAAAGGAGAGAGAGAGAATATTTTGTGGACAATCGATGCTTGAATTCATGATGATAGTTTATCAGATGTTTATTTTCACCCAGCGACAGGAAAAGATAGAGAGAGAGAGGAAGATAGATAGGAAGAATATTCATTCAATCGAATGAATTTTCAAGTGAAAAATTTAAATTAATTCAAATGTTCACTGAAATGCTAGTTCTTTATTCTTTTTCCAAATTCTGATTGTACTCCCAGTAACCATTCAGTTCTGTTTAACTTTTTCATCAAATTTTCACCTTCTGTCCAGTAGCAAATAATTTATCATCAAGCTACCAGGAACAACTGTACTCCATGCAAAGTGTTGTTCGTGCTTGAACTGCAAGATGCTTATTTGCATAATCAATGAGAATTAATCAAACGATCCAAGCTCCCGAGCTTGTCCAGCTTGAATTTAGGTAGATAGATATATTTATGCATTTACTGTATGTATATATTCGAGTGGACATTTTCACCCTATCCACTGATAATGACCATTTCAATATGGATCACTGAACATCGGACTATGTTTCCATGTGGGTATTGTTGAACGGCTTCTCTTTCTCCAACTTTTAATGCCTTATATCATTGTGTGACCATTCTTTCCCTCTGTCCATACCACTGGTCAGTCCATGTCTCTCGCGTCTCTCTCTCTCTCTCTCTCTCTCTCTCTCTTTCTTTCTTTCTTTCTTTCTTCTATCACTTTCGAGATGCCCATTTTGACACTGTATCACCGGTTTTCATACACTTCAAATCATTTGGGATGACAATAACTTGCTTCGGACACACGATTTGCTCATGAATCTGGCGAAACCAATAAATTGTTGATACTGTTGAGCCATTTTTAGCTTTCAAATGGCCACTTGATGACCATTTTCAATCGATATATTTCCTCGGCATCTCTCTCTCTCTCTCTCTCTTCCCGATTCCGAAGATATATACCTCTACAGACACCCGTACATGGAGCCCAGAGAATATAAATGTATGTGTGTATGTGTGCTCCTCGGATAGCATGAACCGATTATCGAGCTATTCAATAGAATGCGATATGAGAATAGTAGCTTGAAAGAAAGAGAGAAAGAGAGAGAGAGAGATTGTGATGGAAAGTGATCAAAGTTGGAAGAAGAAAAAAAGATGTTCCATCATCATCTGATGGATGCTGGTGAGTGAGAATACACGGAAAAGGAATACCGAGAAAGATGGTTGCAGTAGTTGAATGTGTGTTTCGCGCCCAATCTAGATGGTCATCAACATGAGTGTATTATGTGAGAATATTGTCACATGCGACACTTTTTCGAAGCATACTTTCCCTATAAATATATATATATACACACAATGTCAAGTGGTGGACATCCATTCAATCGATGAAAGTTGGAAGAAGAAAGAGAGAAGAAGAAGAGAGAGAGTAGAAAAAAAGTAGAATAAAAGGAAATAAAGAATAAGCCTCTTCTACTGTGTGGAATGGAAATCAATTTAATTCGGATCGAAACAACTATTTGCCATCATGTTCAATGGTGACAAATAAATCAGCAAAACAATCGACACTATTATATCAGAGGTTTATATATGTTGGCTAGTTTTGATGATAACTGTTTCCAATGTTTCAGGGGACAATGAGTGACCATTGCATGATACTTATAACAGTTTTTTTCAGTAGAGAAAGAAAATTTATGTGTGTAACGGTTCTTGTCAAATTCACATGGTGACATTATAGCTATCAGTGTGAACAGTTGATCAAGTATATTTTCACAAAAATCTCTCCAAAAAACATGGTGTTCAAGTGAGAAAGCAAAAAAATATTATTCTGGTCATGAACTTTCACCCTGTTCATGTTCGAAAACTTCCTTGAATCATATTCAACAACTCTAGAAAAATTTTCTCTTCGTTATTAGTAACATTGAACATTGAAAATCCCTCAGATTTCGTATTTTGATATTAATCATCATCAAAAACTCAATGATCCTGAAGTGATGTTCTCGACAATAAAGCGCTATTCAAAATGACTGGAGTCATAAAACCGAAAATAACCCTTTCCCTACTGGATATTCATTTTGACCATTCATCGACCCTCACCTCAAGCACACTGGACAGTGTCCATCTTTCTCTTTCACGCACACAATTATTCAATACAGACATACATACATACACACACTTACACAGAAATGGTCAGCTTGAGGTCATTTTGAAGCGAATTTGTTGCCTTGAAATTCACTCATCCGAATATCGAATAAATCTATGAACAGGGCCGTTCAAAATGTCAACTTGAATAAACCTTCTTCTTCCTTCCCCATAATGACCAGACTGCCACTGCTGACCACTGCTAGTTTCCATACCAAAATCGAAGGTCACATAATAGTTCTTCTTTGACCGTTAGATGACCCGTTGGCCGACAAATGCCAAAGTTCACTGAGCTTTACAGAAACAGTATTTTCCTTTTCTCTCTCTCTTTTTCTATTGCTGGCTTAGTTCAATGGAACTTGCATAAGAACACATCATCACTGATAGAGTGGACACACGATGACCTCTCATTAATAATTTCTCATGTCCGTTAAACTTGGAGGATGGAAGAGCAGAGTTTTTGGACATTGATAAATCGCCGATCATTGGTCAACTTTTCCATCTTCTTTTTCTAACCTCATTATTGCTCATCCCCAACCGAGTGGACATTTTGCCCTGGCCTATTGGCCATAGATTCAGGAAAATGAAGTAGCTCGACCAATTCTAAACACGAAGGCTGGAACCGGATACGGAACTGGGTATCCATTTTCCGGTGGACCAGTTACACTGATCCACTGACCAGTCTTATATTGACCTTTGTATTATTGTTGGCCTTATTCAATTCCGAATGCCTTGCTTCTTCGATTTTTCATTCCCTTCCATTTGCCGAAGATTACATCGTATCAAACAGAGAGAAAGAGAAGGTCACAGAAGAAGGAATAATCAGTGGGAAAGAGAGAGGCTACAATATCGATATTGTGACACTTAAGCCCCACTTTTTCGGGAATCGATGTCAAAGGGCATCTCTCTCTCTCTCTCTCTCTCTCTCTCTCTCTCTCTCTCTCTCTCTCTCTCTCTCTCTCGAATGGCCAAAAAGGGAAAAAGATCATTACACGCACTGATACGCCTGTTGATTTGATCAGCACTAGTAGTAACAGTGGATCAGTAGTCCCTAATGAATTACACAATCTTTCGAATGATTCTTTCGGATCTTTCGAATATATCTCTGCGTATTTGATTTCATCCGTTTATTCCGAAATTTTGATTTTGCGATAAGAATTAGGAAAGGTTCCTGATGAACATTATCCCGAAAATTTGAGCAGACAATATTGTGCAAACGCAAGATGGCTCTAGCTGTGCAACTTTTTTTCGCGCTCTTTTTGTGGCTCGAGCTTTTTTTCTCCAGAACTCATATCGTTTCGAAATGATGTTCTGCAGGGAAATTCGATTTTCATCATCATGTTGATCTATATTTGACTTGTATTATACTGAATTTGTTTTGAAATGAAGGTGATAATGATGACGATAACGGTACGCTTTTGAAGCTATAAATAGCCTCTCTCTATCTTTCTCTCTTTCCCTCTGTATGCAAATATATGCTGAAAGTTGTTTGCATATGAACAAAATTAGTGATAAAAGATTCAAGCTAATCATGGAATCATTCTTTGATGATGATCAAGATTGACTACTTCTTGATCAATATTGCTATTTGAGCAAGAGTTTGTAGTGCTTAATGAAAAAAATGAACGAATCAGTAAGGAATTTAGAGATTGGAAGTGTAGAGTGAAAATTAGATAGAAAATAAGCAGGGAGATGGAGAGGGAGAGAAAAAAAGATATTTTCTTAAGGAAAAGAAGAAAAATGAGAAAAATCTAGACAAGAATTTCTAGCTTCCTAGCATGGATAGAGATTCCTTTTCTTCAGTCTACTTTCTCATCTCTCTCCTCTTACAAGTGAGAATAAGAGATGAGTAAGAGAGAGAGAGAGCGAGAGAGAGAGAGAGAAGATGAAAAGAGTGATGATATAAAATGAATGTTTATCCAAGTAATTTGTTACTTTCACCCTTATATTAGCCCATTGAGTGGCAAAAAATAGATGTTATTGAAGCGAATATAACAGAGAGAAAGAGAGAGAGAGAGAGAGAGAGAGAGAGAGAGAGAGAGAGAGAGAGAGAGAGAGAGAGAGAGAGAGATTTTGAACAGAGACATGCCAGAGGGATGCCAAGCATTCATGTTGGAAGAAACAATACTTTTTTCCTCCTTTAGTAATCTGAATTGATACTCACAATATGAGGAAGAGAGAGATAGAGAATATATCTATATAACTTCCACTTTTTCTATCTCGATTCTCACTATGGAAGCCACTTTTTTCCCGCTTCTAGATATATATCCACATGATATCATGCCTCATGGTAGAGAGAACCTTATATCTATTTAGTGGATAAAAAAGTGATCCTCCTCAATATATTATCATCGAAATACCATGGGAGGCAAGATGAGAAAGGAGAAGGAGGGTGGATGTGGGAGAGAGGAGAAAGGATGGAGAAAAGAGAGAGAGGAAGAGAGAAGAGTGTGAATTGTGGGGAGGAGGGGAAGATGAACATGAAAATATCTCGAATTCATCCAAGACAGATTGTGTATAGTGTGTTATAAAGAAGTGGAGAGCAATAAGTTAAGGTAAAATGGTTTAAAAGTCGATACATAGAATGATTAATGATTGTAACTAATAGCAACTTTCATGCCTTAACAACGATCAATGATTCTCATCTATTTTCACATTATTATACTTGCATCTATTCTCTCTCCTCTCTCATCCATACACTATAGCTGGTGGCTTGATTCTGCATCATTTTCCTCCTCATCTTCATTTTTATCTCGCTCTCTCCCTTCCTCTCCCTTATGCATGGTATTTTGTGACGCAAGTTTGATCATTTTATATGGTCTATTAAAATCACAGCTCATTTCATTTTCCCCTTCACTTTGAATGGATGGTGCAAAAATTTGCATAAATTGCAATACTATGATATTATGGAATATTCGAAAACATAGACGGACAAAAACTTTGAGAAATGGATGTTAAATTAGATCACCCTTAGATTTTCAAATAGTTTGATTTATTGTTGGAGAAATTTTAGTAGATTATTGGCCATTTCATGGAACATTTATTCCTATGATGGTCAACATTCTTTCAGCTAAGAGATATAGATAAAGTATGCTCACTATTTTGCGAACATTTTTCATATTCTTCCCATTATATTTGAATTTTTTTCATTGAAACCTGCATTCCATTCATTCTTTCATCTTCTCTAACTCTTTTGCTCAAGCTTGATAACATTGCAAAACAATAAGCAATAATTGGCGAATTTAAAAAAAACTATCCATCAAATGATGAGATGCGAGTTTTCCAAATACATATTTTGGAAAAAGATGATCCATTATCAGCATACCAAACACTGCCACACCTGTCCTTGACCTTAACACTGATTGTCTGCCGATTTATTTTCAAAAGTCAAATCGTCTAGATGATTGGGTGAACATTTGTGGTCAATCAAGGGAATACTTGAAACTCGAAAATAGTCCAAGTGTTTTGAGCTATTCCTCTTTGAACACTTTGGAAACACTATTCACCTCATTCCACACCGAATCGATTCTGATCAATTCTCAGGAAGAAAGAATTCGAGAAGAGAGGCAGAGAGAGAGAGAGAGAGAGAGAGAGAGAGAGAGAGAGAGAGAGAGAGAGAGAGATAAAATGGACGCAAAGGCTTTTAACTGTTACTATCGAGAGAACTCTCTCTCTCTCTCTCTCTCTC